>JAJHJA010000877.1:0-118371 GCA_021202915.1 Heliconius himera | reverse complement strand
CACAAATAAGTTAATATTAGGCTCGTAAAGTAATCAATTCTTCACTATCTGTGGTAGTTTACTCCGAATGACTGCACTCTATGGTACTCTATAGTCTATTTATAAAGTAATTTCAAATTCAAAATATCTATTGATGCTGTTGTTACTTGTTGACTTCGATATTTAATTACGGTATTTTTGTAATAGTTAATGTACATTTTTCCGTTGAGTTGAGCTCAGATTCCTCCGGTAAATTCATTTTACTATTATTGTTACAACTGTATTTGGAATCATTTCTGCTGTACGAAATTGTGTCTTGGAAGGATTAGATTCTTTAGTGCACAATAATGTCTTTAGACCAACAATGCTGTGTTCGTGGGTGCAAGGAGAGCCGAAGTATTGTTGATTCTAATAATAGATATGTATATGGTGTATAATTGTACATTATTATTCATATAGTTAAAAATATAAATACAAAAAGCGAAACACGTAAAATATGTTCTGTGGCTTTTCTGCCTTAGTTTATCTCAAATAATTATATGTATCAAATTATTTTGTTTATTATTATTATATATAATAATAGTAATAACTGGGTAAGCAAATAACTCTATTTTCTATTTATACTACGTGCTTGTGTCGGACGTAGAATTTTCTACCTTTAGTATTTTCTAGGTCTGAAACAAGCACGTAGTAACAGTCACTTTTCACATTTACTATTTATATCTTACATTTAATAATCATTATTCTATGTGTGGCTGTCATTACATATATATATGTATTGAATGTTTTGAAATCGAAGGTTAACCCTAGTTCCTTATTTTGCTATTAGTTTTAAAACATTAACAAAATATAACATGAAGTTATCACAATTTGTAATATCTATTAATATATTCATTTCAGTTCTTTGAATATTGATAGACTAGAGAAAAGGACATTCTTCAAATACTTTCAGTTATGTTATGGAGATTCAAGAAAATGAACACTCAGTGCCTGATCAGTTGATAGTTTATATTGTTTTAAATATGTACTGTATAAGTAAAAGTAAGTACAAGATCATATTAAATATGGAGAATATTTCTTAAAGAACATTACATTAATAGGAATAACTTATTATTGTTAGCGTACTCGTGTAAAAGAGGGTAGATTTAGGTGGAAAATAACTATAAAAAGCAGTGGAATTGTGTCAATCGGGGGCACTCGCTTGTAAGTGACGGCCCCTATTGGAAGAAAACTAGTGTGAAGTATTGTTAGTAGGTGATACATATCACTTATTGCAATTACATAGTATCTCTTTCAAAATAGTTTAGAATCATATAGACGATGTGTGTTTTTAACGTGTTTCTTTAAAAACGTTACCTGCTTCCGATTTCTAACATTATATTTTTATACAGACAATTGTAAACTAAGCTGTAAAATATTTTTCCTTAAATATTGATAAAATTAACAAATATTTTTCACTTTTCTGATATATTAGTTGACAATTGTTATATCTAAGCACTTAAAATAATTTTGCTGGCATTTTGTTATTCCAGAGCAGATTGTCCATAATTTTTTAAAGTCAATTAATTTACTTGCGTATAGTATGCTTTAATTAAGTAATAAACAAGTAAAATTTTAAGCTCACTGTTACTCACTGTTTTTAGTTGAGTTGCTCATTAAATTACAATGGTGTGAATATAACAAGAAGGAAAAGGGACATTGTTTTACAATAAAAGAAAAAATAGCTTTATTGTAATTTTTAAACATATTCCAAAGGCCTACATATTTTTTTTTGATCAATATTTATTTTATTTAATTCATAAAAGCTTAAGCCTGGATTCAATAAAAATATTTTTTTCCTAATTAAAGAAAACATCAGAGAGTATAAAAAAATAGTGATAAATTATGTGTATTACTTTTTGATAGTTTCTTTTTAAGTCAGTGTAGCTCTCTTGGTAGAGAGAAAAGATAAAAATATTGACTGTTTGTTAATTTAATTAAAATATAATTCAATAATGAAACAAATTAATAGAACAATAGTAAAACTATTAAAGATTGTTCATTTAAAAAGTTGAAGAACTTGTTATAATTATTTTTTATTGTCAATTTATATAATACGATGCTGAATGAAAATAAAAAATATACATTACATACATCATCTTTAGTGTTGGCTCAGTATTGCAGTAGTAAGAATCCAATATGAAATACCATAATTTATCCCATTCTTAATCATGTAAAGTTTAAATTATTAACATTTTATTACTATCATTTTCAGATAAAGGAATACTACCTCCAGAATGCAAAGAAAAAGTGGACCTTTTATTATTTCTAGACAATAAGTGGCAGTAATACTAAAAATTTTGCAGCCACACTCAGTCAGTGCACAACAAAACATGGACGGAAGCAAAAAATATATTTAATTCCAAGAAATTTTTGTCAAGCAGTGGAAAGTAGAATCTGTCCCCACTGTGTCAAATTGGGTGTAGACACCGAATGGAATTGAAACTTTATTAAAAAAATTAAGGGTTGAGTACAATATAAACTCACACTGAGTTGCGACACCTAAATCTAGATCCTCTTGAAATTTTTTTTGGTGCAGTAAGGAGTCATGGGTGTCACAACAACAACCCTACTTGTGATCAGTTTGTGTTAATATTTGCAACACTTTTAATAAATAATCATAAACAGTGTAACAACCATAGGTGAGAACTGTGAAAATGTCTATTGCCTATCATTATATGTTCGAATCATCAATGACAATAGAGAAACTATGTCGTCCACCTGCACATTTGATTTTCAATCTATATTTAATTATGAGTGGACACCTTTGGAGGTGAAAGAAACTGATCCTCGTACTATAGAACCTCTGCAGTATTTGTGTGGATATATCCTAAAAAAAATATTTTTTTTAAATCAGTCAATGTATAAGTTATTTAACTTCCAAAGATGAAATCAAATATATACAATATGGAGAATTTGCAGATCGACTTTGCACTCCCAGCAAAGAATTTATGAAATTAATTTCAAATATCCAAGATGTATTTTATAAAATAGTAAAAAAAATGAAAGAAAGAATTAAAACTGCGATATTTATATTAATTGATTTTCATTATATTCAATGTGTTCTACATAAAAATAAATTAGTTGATTATATAATTAATATTGTGATTTGTTGTTTGATGTATAATTATTAATTGTGGAAAAAATATTAATATGTTATTGGCTGGGAAAGCAAATTCATAATAATAGTGATAAATTCCAAACGAATGCAAAGAAATTCTACAAATGTACTTATTTAGAAAACGTATAAAAATTTGAACGTAGGGGACTCGAACCGACCAGGTGGTCGGTTTCCAGGAGGCGCGGGTTCGAGTCCCGCTACGTTCAATTTTTTATACGTTTTCTAAATAAGTATTTTTCTTTCCTAAGTGTGGAATAACACTTTAAAAATGTTTAAAAATATTCTACAAATGTTTTAAAATACACCAGATACTATCTATGACAGTCTGATATAAGAAACATATACACTTATATGTTATTTGATGATGACACAATAATAAGTTCGATAAATTATAATTTAATATAAAAAGCAAACAGGTTGCGACGTTACTAAATCACAGAAGAATATTGTTAAATAATATTATTATTATTTTTTTAATAACTCCTATAATTTGTCATTAACGAAAATTGAGCAGTATTCAAGAGAATATTACACCAGGAAGAGATAAATAACACAATAATTTTATTGAATAAAATGTGAAATAAATCTTTACATACTGTGATATTATATAATCTTAAAATCTATTATTGTATAAATGTGTGATTCAATAAAATCGATAAAATGGAGATGTATTTTATTTTTTAATTTTCTACAACTACATGTACAACAAAATAAGTACGAATGAGAATTTGCAACTATATATACATATATATATGTATAGGAGCATATACACAGCTACCTATATATATATAAAACTGATATGTATAGTTTAACAACTGACGTATAGGTGGCGTTGATCCATGTTACCGCTTTTGGTGCCGAAGATTGGTCTCTATTATAGTATATAGAATGTACTCTGTGACAAATACTGATTAAAATTGACAGTTGTGAATTGACAATTCATTTGTGACGTTTCTTATGTCACTTGATTTTCCCTTGATGTATCACAGATTATAAAGTACTTATAATACAGATAACTGTAAAATAATAATAAAACGGTTTATTTAAAGTGTAACATTATGGATTTTTCCAGCTTTTAACTCCTAAATTTTATTTTTCAAATATCAGTCGTATGATCATTGAGGTCGATGACCTCTCCCACCCTGGTGTAGGGCCACAACGCTGTGAGTAACGCGATGGTTATGGGTTCGATCTTCACTCGAGCAAATAAATTATTATTTCTTAATATTTTCATTTCTTCGCTCTGGCATCAAAGCACGGAGGAGAAAGGAGTATCTTAACACTAGGTTCCCTCTGCCTACCCAGCTCTGTGCGGGATACAGCGTGAAGCATTTTTTTTAGTCTTACGATCAAAAATTCATTTTTACAGTTATTATTTGTTAGGTGTTACATTTTTCCTTTTAAATAGTATAAGATATTTCAAATAACAAGGTGTTTATTTGTAAAAATTTCTAAAAACTATCTATATTTTAATAAGGTTCAGGAATTGTAGAATGATACAAGGTTATTCGAGAAAACACGCTTATTTTTATTAACAAATATGAAACTTCACAATTGTATAACATTAAACATAATTATTGCCTGCTAGGTATAATTAATATTAATTCGATGTATTAAGGTAATATTAAATTAATTTAAGCTATAAAAGTATAATACAGTAATATAACTATATTTATTTAAGTATATATGTACAATATGTACATATTATCATATATAAATATTTTCTGAAAATAAAGATAGGCCGAAAAGATACCAAAAATCAAATTATTATTAGAAATTTCCTAATATAATATAGGACGACTGATACAACAAACCTTTTATTTTAAAACAGTTAGTATATAAAACATTTACAACTTAAAATTAATAGATATAATTAGATTTTTATTTTTTTTAATTTTGTTAAGAAACGACGATACAGTAATCAGAGACTAGATATATTTTTATTTCTATTTACTTTGGTTGGGCATTAATTTAATTATTTATTTATTTGCATATTTTCGCTCTGATATATTACAAATTTCATGTCATGTAAAAAATAACGACTATACAATTGATATAATTGGTGGTTCAAGAAGTATCTATTTACACACGCAAAAAAAAAAACAAACTTCATTCTAGAAGAACGTTAGTTAGAACTATTTAATTATTTGTACTTATCACATTTGTATAAACTTTTGTATCTATAGTTCAGTTGTGAGTTCGTCCTGAGGCCGTCTTGTCATTTCAAAGAGCTCGTCCTCAAGCCATACACTCTCACGCCGTACCACAGCTCGTCGTTCCCATGGATCTGAGAGGACAATGGTTTCGTTTTCTATTTGGGAATAACTCGGTGGTCTCCCAGTTTCGTTCCACTCACACTGGTTTTCTAAATCCTTGTCTAATATGTGACTTTCGTAAGTAGGGGAATAAGACGGTGGTTTGAATGTTGTGAATGATTGTTGCGTTGTATCAGAATCTGATCCTTGACTCGGTGGGGAGGGCAAAAAGTTAACTAACTGCCCTTGCTGCTGTTCTACGCCAATACGGCTGTATCGTTTCAATATTCTGCAAAGAAACGTAATATTTATATTAGTTCATACATGACAACGACAACAGAATAAAGTTAATCTAAGAATAATCAATAATGGTTGAAAATGTAATATTTTTATAACAGAGTGTGTTAAAAAATACTATAAAATAATGCACTACTTGAACAACCAAGTCAACAGCTAAGCTTATAATTGTCTGACTTAAAGCTAAAGCATTTCTTAATAAAAGTTTCAACATATCTTTTATCCTAATCAAACCATAATTTGCCAGTAAAATCAAACAAGGCGTCCACGAGGCAAACAAGATAAGGCTCTCGTAATTACTTGTAGGTAAGTCTCAAATATAAGCAATATAAAACATATTTTTTTTATTTTATTTACTACCTTCACGCTGTATCCGTAGCACATAGTATGGTAATCAGAAGGAACTTGGAAATCTAGTGTTAACACACCGTTTCCATTAAGACACTTCCGTCTCCCAAATTCCGCCAAATTTTGTCTTAAGTGGCATAACTCAACGCCGCGCTTTACCTCGACACCAGAGCAAAGTAATGAAAATATGAAACACTTAATTTATTCGAGTGGGGATCGAACCTACAACCTGTCGCGGTTGCAATCACACGGTTGTGGTCCCTTTTCAAATATACATATCTAAAACACGTAATATAAAATATAGAAACCATAAATACCTCTCCGCCCAGCTCGCAAGCCTCGGCCACTCGTCCGGCACCACCGGCACCTGCTGTTTGTTCAGTAGAATAAGCAGCTTTGCCAGGTCACTCAACACGCAACTACATTATACATTAAAATATTTTATATAATCAAGGTTTTTTAGAGCATCATATCAAATCAAAAATTGAGGTTAATTGCTGGTAAAATTTAAGCAATTTTTTTAATTGAAACCATCTAATTAGGCTTAAATGTAAATATAGTAAAGCAATTGTAATGCAAGTAGTGCACCGAAGTTATTAATCTTAATAAAATACGTATTATAATAATTATAACTGTAATGAGTCTGTCGTGGTGCAGGGGTTCAAGTGTGCGACTGTAAACGCGACGGTTGTGGGTTCGATTTCCACTGTGAATATGAAATGTTTTAATATTTTTATTCCTTTGTTCTGGTAACACGCGTGAAATGTGGTGATGGAGTGTCCTAATATTAGGTTCCAAGGTTCCCTTTTGCCTACACTGCTATGTGTGGGACGCAGCATAGAGCTATAAAAAAGAATTACAAGTACAAAACTTCTCTGAAAGAAAATGGGAATTACCTGTAAGCCATTGCTGCGTCATTGTTACCCAGTTGATAGAGCTCACGTACTTGATGCCTCGTGTGATTTAATATTGCGAGAAGTGTATACGCGTACGGCTGAAAAGAAAAAAAGATTCTGTTACTAAAAAGTTACAGCAAAATGAAATTAAATCTTATTTGTTAAAAGACAATAACTAATAAAAATTATCTATATACAAATATAGATAGCAAATTTAAAGTTAACAATAATCTGTTTTTATAAATACAGTTACGTATTTTAGTTGATTGGATTAAAAAACCGGACAAGGGCGAGTCGCGCTCGCCCATCGAGGGTTCCGTAAAAAATTCGAAGTCTTGAGCTTTTTCTGAAATTCAGGCTTAGCTTAGCTAGCGTCCTTCCATTTAATACTTGAACTTATACAACAAAGTGATTTTATAAGGGTTTCTTTTTCCCTTAAAAGGGTACGGAACCCTAAAAATGAGAACGTAAATTATGTGATCAAATATTTTCAATTTATTTACATTTCCGTTTCAAAAAGATTGCAATGAACAGATTAAAAATGTATTAATTAAAATTACGCTTATACCGTACGTACAATTTCAATCGCTGCCGACATGGCCTATTTTTTAAATTTTATATAATTATTATTTACTGTTGGGTAACATTGCTTTATTTAAATATGTATGTAGTTAGCTTTATTTAAATACGTATGTAGTTACATTGTTTGATTCAAATCTATTATTCTAGCTGAAGCAGTAAATCGATAAGACCATGACATATAATTTGGTGTAATAAAAAAAATATAAAAACTAAATAATTAAATAATAAAAATAAAAATATATTTAAGTATCATTCAAACTACAAAATTAATATAAATAGAGAAAATTAAATTTTATAAAAGAAAAAACTCACATACATATACCGTTCACTCCTTTGTTATCGTTTATATATTCATAAATAAAAAGAAAGTTAATATCTATCTATATCTATTATTTATCTGTATCGAGATCTAGAAGTTACGATATGTATAGTAGTTGATTGATCGGCAATCACGTTTCATCAAATTTCATACGATAACATTCACTGGTTTTTGTTATATTAATTAGATATGTGATTGACTACCAACTGGTTGAAGCGACAGCGAGAGTGATATGAGGTAAGATCCTTTAATAACTTTCGAAAGTGAAACGGAGTATCATATCACAATCTGCCCGTGCTCGTGTTGTTTTCACGCTAGGTTTGGTTTACGCTTCAAGGGGGCGGTACGGCTATGGCAGAGTTGAGCTTAGGTATATCTACGTATACATATACCGTATGATAATAATGAGTTTCACGCTGTATCCCGCACATAGCAGGGTAGGCAGAGGGAACCTAGTGTTAAGACACTCCGTTCCCCGATTTTCACACATAGTCTGGAGGCATTGTGAGTTGAGTTGCGGAATTCAACGCCGCGCTTTGCCTCAAAACCAGAGGAAAGAAATTAAAATATGTTTTTAAATAAATATTTCATTTCCTCGAGTGGGGATTGAACCTAAAACCAGTCGCGTTCACAGTCACAATTTGTGCCCCTGCTCTATAACTGGTCTCATATACCGTATGATATTTAATGTCAAATATATTTTACTAAAGTAATAAATAAATATATTAAAATGCATATTGAACTATTAATATATTGTAGGTACCTACAGTAAAATTTATGAAATATTTAAAAGTAAAACATTTGGAGGTCATCGTCAACATAGCTGTAGTAGATCGTATCGTAACTGGTACGAGTAGGTTATATTTACAACTTAAGTACGGTGCGTATTATATAGGTATACATCTTGTTTCGCAGATTTTATAAACAAATTAGTAAAACTATGATATCATGCCCATAAAAAGATGATATAGAATTAGATTTCGCTTTTTCTTCAACCATATATAATACAGGTTAAAAGTTATTTGAAAAAAAATAAGACAAAAGTTTGTAAATCTCTGAAATAGTGAATAGTTTGAGGCCAGTCGTGGCGCAGCGGCACGAGGTGTGACTGTAAAACCGACTGGTTGTGGGTTCGATCCCCACTAGAGAAGATGAAGAAGAAACATTTACTTAAATTTATATTTCTATTTTTCGCTCTGGTGTTGAGATTAAGCGCGGCGTTGAATTCTGCCACTCAACACGCAATGCCCCCAGAATTCGGCAGAAAGTGGGGAACGGAGTGTCTTAACACTAGGTTCTCTCTGCCTACCCTGCTGTGTGCGGGATACAGCGTGAAACTGTTTTTTTTTTTTAAATTTACTAAAATTAAAAAAAAAAAAAAAATTTTACTAAAGTACCTAATAATTTGAAATTACTTTAAAATATAATAATAAATACATTACTACTTACTCTTAAACAGTCGAGCTGCTTGTGGAACTCTCGCAACTGTGCATCATCGTCTTGGTGCGGCTGAGGCACAGGCTGCGACTGCGCACGCGCACTGCTCCGGCACCGTGCGTACGCCGCAATCGCAGCTACGAACGCTATACACACTATGGCTCCGCATGCACCTCCTACTAGTACCTATAAATAAATAAATAAAAAACTAGTACTAAGAACCTATTGTTAAGAAATGGAAATATACATTTAAATAAATACTCCATCTCTTCTAGTGGGGATCGAACCCACAACCAGTCGGTTTTACAGTCACACCTCGTGCCGCTGCGCTACGACTGGCCTCATACCTATAAATTACATTGAATTTGGTGTTATTGAATGTTTTATTTAATTTCGTATAGATGATATATCAGTTATTTGTTGCAACAATGATGTAATCGCTTTCTTTGGAAAAAAAGTTAAGGATGTCAATGTTTGCGGAAAAAATATATACAAACTTAGGTTGAATCTTTTGCAATTTTTAAAATACTTCAAACATTATATTCTATACTGTGGTTGCGCTATTTATGAGTGAATTATGCAGATTGATATACATAAGTGTCCTTTAGAGTTTATAACGCTTAGATATTTTGTAAATATTAATAAGAAATCAAATTCTTCTTTCTATACAGACAAATAGCGCTCAATTGACAACAACACAGACTTCAAAGCATGAGAGTATAAAATTTTTTATTACTAGTCTTCTTGTACTCTAAATGGATTCTAAATATGCTGTCTAATGTATATTATATTAAACGTTATACATATAGTCCATATATCTCTTCAAACGCATAAATAATATATAAAGTTGTACAGCAGTACTGTATCGAGATACTAGCGTTGACAGCTCTAACAATATCGAAAGTTGACATTAATAGTCTCTACATACTTACCTACATACATAATTTTCCAATTTTATTTCGAAAGCGCCAATATAGTTAATAAATAATATAGGCTCTTACAATAGAGATAGCGTGTGAAAACTCTGTATTGTTTTGCGAAGAAATTGATAAATACGTAGAAGTGTGTAATCTATACTTATAACAAAATCGAAACGGTCTGTATATGGAAGATATATAAGAAAAAATGTTATTGGGGGCCTCTATTAATGTGATAGAATCCAAAACATAGATTTTTAAAATGTTTGTTTGTTTGTCTGTGCATTTGTTCACGCTAATCTCAGAAACAGCTTAATTGATTTAAATGCAGTTTTCACTATTATCCAAGCAAACTTCACTTAACATTTAGTATTTGTTTCATTTCAATCGATACACAAATAAAAAAGTTATGACAGTATAAAAAGTTCTATGCGAAAATATTGCTACAAAATAAATGTTTTATCGAATTGGCTAAAACTATTAATATATGAATATTATCTTTAAAATGTTAATTTTATTAGATCACGAAAGAAATTTAAATGATAAATTAAATAATTGTACTGTACAAGCGGGCGAAGCCACACGGGGGCCACTAGTTTAGTAATATGGTGTGTAATATTTTTTCCCATTAATATGATAAATTAAAATTTAGTATCTACTTACAAAATGGACGCAACATCAATGCAATAAAATGACTTCATATAGTTTCCGTCATTACGTAATAACTTCCATATCTATTCAAATGTTGTAACTTGTCCGTGTGTAATTTTGTAAGCATATTTATAGTAATCTACGATCTAAAATAAAATAATTAAAATAAATCAGCTTCACGCTGTATTCCGCACACAGCAGGGTAGGCAGAGGGAACCTAGTGTTAAGACACTCTGTTCCCCCCTTTCTGCCGAATTCTGGAGGCATTTCTGGTGTTGACTGGCAAAACTCAACGCCGCGCTTAGCCTCGACACCAGAGCGAAGAAATGGAAATATAAATTTAAGTAAATATTTCATCTCCTCGAGTACGGTTCGAACCCACAACCAGTCGGTTTACAGTCACACTCTGTGCCCCTGCGCCACGACTGGCCTCAAATCTACGATCTGATTACGTAAAAGTGAACAACTTAAAACTGATTTACATTATTATTTCTTAACACTCTACATTCGAATGTAGTACTACTCTAGCAGTTGTAGCGCATCAAAGTAAGGCCTCCGTGTTTATGTGACGTTTGTTCCACACGAAACCGGTGACCTATTTTTTACTCATCCATCTGGTTTATATATGTAGATTTTTTTTTCCCTAGCGGCATCTGCATTTCAAATTATCGTATACGTTGGATGGGCTTGTGAACTCAATGAACTATTAATGATGTAATTCTAGTTTTCTAAGATGCTGTTATGGGCGACCTAGCTCTAATATATTCATTTCGTATTAGGTCATGTATTTATATTTAAATGTTTTTATTTTATTCAGCTTCACACTATATCTGCATTTAGTAGGGTAGGCAAAGAGAGCCTAGAGTTAAAACTCTCCGTTCCCGTTTTTTTACGAATTGTAGAGACATTGCGTGTTGGTAGAACTCAATCGTGTTTTTTCCTTGTTAGGTACCAGAGCGAAGAAATGAAAATATTATAAAAAAATAAATTATTCCTGAGAGCAGGAATTGAGTCCACAACCGCGTTTACAGTCACACGCTTGTGCCACTGCGCTACGACGGCATCACTGTTTTTTTCAAATGTTATTACTATTTTGCATCTTTAATTAAGAGATACAACACGAGAACAGATTACCAAGTAGAGCACTGTTTAAAAAATCAATCCTGAAATCCAATTCAAATACTATATTTTGACAAAAATGATAGAAATGCAAAATATAAAATAAAAAACAAAAACTAACTTCGTTATAAGTGTTGCCCGGATAGCACACGCGGCCCATCAGGTGGTCATCGTGGGCCCAAGCCTCGCGGGTGCCGGCGGGGCAGTCGTGGGCGCAGGCACCCCCCGGCCAGACCAGCAGCCGGGCGCACTTGACGCACCCATCGGCGGCGCATCTCACGCACTCTGCACCGCATCCTGGAATCGAGTGGTTTGAAGAGAAATGAGCTTGCTTTTCATTATTTTTTTTTTATATATATTTTTTTTAATATAAAAGGAGTTTTTTTTTTGTACTTTATACTAATAAAGTATGGTGTAAGTGCTCTTGTGAAATATGATGGTATGTTTTGAATGGAGTGTGCCGTACTGTACTGTAATTATTATTTACTTACTCAAGCCTAGATATGGTTAATCGTATTTATGTGTTTATTAACATGAATGTGCGTACATTTTCTAAGCCATAGTAGCGCAGTGGCAGAAGCGTGTGACTGTAAGTATACGCGACGGTTGTGGGTTCGATTTCCACTCGGGGAATAGTATTATGATTTATTAATATTTTCTTTCTTTTTTCGCTCAGGGTCACAAAGCAAAGTGTCGTAAATTCGGCGGAGTGTCTTAACACTTTTTGCCCTACTTATCATATGCGGGATACGTGAGAATATACTTAAATATGGAAGACATTTATACCTACTTATACAATGTTTAGGTTAATTAAAATGACTTACTGGTGTTATTATTATTACTGTATTAAAAGGAAACAAAAGTTATATTCGCAAGTTTACAAGCGAAATATTTCTTCATGCTGTGTCCCGCACACAACAGAGTGAGGAAACCTAGTGTTAAGACACTCCGTTCCCCATTTTCCCCCAAATCCTGGAAGCATTACGCGTTGAGTGCCAAAACTCAACGCCGCGCTGTGCCAGAACAAAGAAAATATTTCATATCCTCTATCAATAACCGAACTCACAACCCGTCACGTTTACAGCCACATTTCACACCTCAGCGCTGCGGCTGGCCTCAAAAAGGTTACAAAATTGACTTATAATTCATACTTAAAATGACATTGCCCAACTAATGTCCAATCCCAACACTTTCTAAAGGGAAAGCGCGCGCAATATGCTATTAGTGCCGTTCAATTAACGGTACCGACCGATCGACTAGTAGCGGAGCCACTGTATTTTATTCACTATTCACATTACGCTATGCATCATCGTGTCAATATTTGAACTCGATTCCATTGGATTGTTACGTGAAATGCCCTTTTTTTTTAAAAACGTATTCACATACTGAAGTTTATTGACGTTTTAGACTTTAGTTATCGACGAGAATGGTGCTCAATAAAAGTTGCGTATTTCCTATTTCGTAATAGTATCTATAGTAATATTAATTTTATATTAAGATTCATAAACATAAAATATTTTAATGTTTCAAAAGTACTTTTTATAAAAAAATAAATAAAAAGCATCTATCTATTGTTTTTGTTTATTTAGATTTCCTCTCTTGTATTTTTTTCTTTTAATTGTCACTAACAGTTGAATATTAAATAGAAAAGCTCACTGTAAGAGCCATTATAAGTTCTATATACCGATTTCTGACTAAATAAAAAACATTAAATTAATTTGAGATCAGTCATGGCACAGGCACACAAGCGAGCGGCATTAAACGATACAGGTGGTGGGTTCGAATTCTACTTGAGAAAATGAATGAAATTTCATTTGGTAACAAGGTAACGAGGCACAGTTTGCGACACACAGCGTTGAATTCCGACTATCGACATTCGATGCAATGTCTGCAGAATCTAGCGGACATTGGGAAGAAGAGTTTCTTTATTGGAATAGATTGTTTTAACACTAGGTTCCCAGCTGCCCTCTGCCTACTCTGTTATGTACGGGATACAGCGTGAAGCTAAAAAAGAAAACAAGTAAGTCTTGCGAAACTTTAAACCACCAATACCAATTTCTGGTTAAGCATAGAAACCACAAGGTAGTTTTTACGTAAGTAAATGAGCGGAAGCAACATGAATGTGGACGTGCAGTTAATTTTAAGTACAGATGTGATGCAAAAATCATAGTGTGAAATACATACATACTTGTTATACCGTATGGCAGAATTAATCTACTTTCTAGATATGCCTATTTGTTGCATGTTGAGAAGTGTCACTTTACGTCAAAGTTCGTCTTACCAGAGCAGAGAAATGAAAAACATTTAAATAATTTAAATATCATATTTTATAGTCCAGTTTTATAGGCCAGTCGTGGCGCAGTGGCACGAGGTGTGACTGTAAAACCAACGACTGGTTGTGGGTTCGATCCCCACTCGAGGAAATGAAATATTTACTTAAATTTATATTTCCATTTCTTCATTGTGGTGTCGAGGTTAAGCGCGGCGTTGAGTTCTGCCATTCAACACGCAATGCCTCCAGAATTCGGCAGAAAGTGGGGAACGGAGTGTCTTAACACTAGGTTCCCTCTGCCTACCCTGCTGTGTGCTGGATACAGCGTGAAGCTGATTTATATGATTTTTTTTTATGTTTTATAGTAAAATATAATGCCACTCCGCTATGGTCGTAACTAAAAGATGGTCAATTGAGATTTATTTATCAATTTAATTTAAAATCATGTAGGACGTCGTGGTAAGTACATGGGACAACGTGCAACTTTACAGTCACACACGTCGTACACGTCTTTACGTGACGGTTGTTGGTTCGATTCCCACTAAAGGGAATTAATTGAATTCCACCATTCAACACGTAATGTCTCGAAAAATCGGCGGTTGGCAAACGTGTATATCTGTACGAGTGTCTTAACATTAGGTTTCTTCTGCCTACTGCTTTTAAGGTGGATTGGCGCCGGAGCCCGGCATTACCTGATGCGAAACGCAGTGGCATAAATCCACTACTTCACGCCGGTTTTAAATGCCGGGGGTGGTAATGACCTGGTCCAGTCTGCCCATGCGTGTTGCCATTGCTAGCGACGTGACTCTACCACACGTACTTTAGTCGCCTCTTACAACACCACCACCACCAGTACCAGGATGATTCTATTCTTGGCCGGGATCACACGGCACAAAAACATAATGTAAAACTCACTTACGTGTATCGTTGATGGCAGGCGGCGCGTCGGCCGGGCGGAGCTGCGCGCTCGCGACCGTCACGAGCAGCAGCGCCACCAGCACCTGGTTCATCGCATTGCGCGACTCATTGTGTTACTGTAAGAGAAAATAGTTATTACTAAAAAAAAATATTTATGCAAAAGATAAGGCAAACGAGCGTACGGGTCACCTGATAATAAGTCATCACCAGAACAGAGGACGTGGGTGGGAGGATGAGGAGGTACAGGTACGCGTACCGGCGTTCAGTTAAGTTCGTTGGTTACCGGTTTCCCAAGAAAGACCTGCACGGCTGGAGTATACTGTGCTATCGTCTGCATAGCAATGAATAGTAGGATCTACTAACAAGCCATTCATATGCTGAAGAAACAGCGTAGGGGACACAGCCTTGGGGGACGCCAGCGATCACTTGCATGTATGTATACTTCGATGAAAAGTCGTTGACGCGACTTTGATGGCAGCATCAAAGCCCAAATGAAAAAGCTGATGATCCACCAGCTTTATCATAATTGGTTAATTTTTCGGGAAATTTTGCAAGGAGGGCCCCATGCCAAAATCGATCGAATGCCTACGCTATATCCAGACTAACGCCCAATATTAATAATCTATCTCCAACGTCAATCTTCGATTGTTTCATATATCTATCCAATCTCTACATTGGATAGATAGATATATGGAACAATCGAAGATTGACGTTGGAGATAGATTATTAATATTTGGCGTAAATGTCCTTTGCTTTCGATAGCTGCAGCCCAACGGTGGGACTAGGTAAACCAAAAGATCACCGGTTGAGTGACCATGGTGAAAATCTTATTGATGGTCATTGTTAAATCGGCGATCCATCCATCTCTCCTTGAACATTATTATTTTAGTCGTCCACCAAATACTTTATTCTAGCAATAAAGACCTACTGGATTATTATTTCTGAAGAACTGAACTGAAGTGTATCTAATTAAAATAATGAAATTTAAATAATAAGCGTTTTCCCCGATTAGAAACGAAGATGCACGCACATTGCGTTTGATTAAGCGATGCGTGGACGCAGTCGTAATTCGATAATTGCAAAAATACATTTAGGGCGTTGTGGCGCAGGGGCACAAGAGTACAGCTTTAAACGCGACGGTTGTGTGTTCGATTACCAATCGGGGAAGTGGATGAAATATTTTTTTTTTCGATCTGGTGTTGAGGTAAGGTGCCGAGTTGCGTCCCGCAACACAACACGCAATGGCTCCCGAATTTGACAGAACGTGGGGAACGGAATTATCTTAATGGAAACGGAGTGTCTTAACACTAGGTTCCCAGGTTCCCCTTGTTATGTAATTAATTAGTATTGGATACAGTGAGGAGTTCTATGGGTGGAAAGTAGAATACGGAGTGATATGCTAAAAAATACTCCTTGCTTATCACAGAACGAAAAAAAACTGTGATAATTGTTAACTTAATTGTTATATTAGAATAATGCAATTACATTTAGTTTCTTTACAAATAACTAAATAATTAAATACGCCACTCTCTATATCTTTCAAGTTAATTTACGATCATGTCGTATTTGCTGAAAATAATTCGTGACTTAATAATATACTTAATTTTTAGTTATATATATATATTGTATAATATGAACGTGATGTCGGTCACTCTGTTTCGGCATAACATATAGTAACAGTAAGACCGGTTTGCAAATTAGTTGACATTGGCATTCGACGCATGCGGACGAGGTAGGCTATTCGCACATATCAAATGTGTTTTCTCCATTGTTTTATCAAGGGTAAACGGTGACAACAATGACTTTAGCACGTCATTATTAGCATATAGGTATCGGTATGTTACGTTAGTTACCTAAGGAAGAGAGGAGGAGTGGGTTTGATTCCAACTCGAGGAAATTAATTAGTTATATTTGATTTTTTTTTTGGTTTTTTTGTGGTGTCGAGGCAAAGCGATTTTGATACTTAACGCGCAATGGCTCCAGAATTCGGCGGAATCTGGGGAGCAGAGTGTCTTAATACTAGTCTTTTTCAGCATACCCTGCGGGATACAGCGTGAAGCTCGAAAAAAAAATACTTAACTCCACACCGTGTAGTTTTCGTCACGCACTTAGTTAACAGTAGTAGTCTACAATTTACATCAAAAGATTATGTGATTTGAAAACTTATGAGTCAGATATTGCGTTTTACAACACATGTATATACCTACTACGTAAGATTCCACTTATAAAAGTATATTTTTTTTAGCTTCACGCTTTTAGCCCGCTAATAGCAGGGTAGGCAGAGGGAACCAGGGGACTTAGTGTTAAAACACTCCATTCCCAATAAGACAATTCCGTTTCTAACTTTCCGCCGAATTTAATTTTTGGTAGCATTGTGAGGGAAGAAATGAATATGTTAAAAAAACATTTTCTTTCCAGTGGGATTCGAACCCCACGCCTGTCGCGTTTAAATTCTGCCTCAATGTATATTAAAAATTTTATAGTCACATCAAGCTATAAGGAATCGATATACATAGGTATATATTTTTATATACAGGGTGGAAGTGTCAGCACCACATTAAATGAAACCACAGTTTTAATTACTCTATAAAAGTCTAATTTAATTCAGAAAAAATAAATTCCCAAAAATGAAAAAGTTTTTTTTTCAAACAAAATAAATAATAAAATTGTCATTTTTAAAACAAAACGCCATTTGTAAGGATGACGCACGCACACATAAACCTATCAAAGGAACAACCGCCGCACACGCCTCATTTCGAAATCGAGTCGTATGTATTGGCGATAAAGTTCAAAGTTGTTTAACCTTTACTAGTATTTTTGTAGTAGTAAGTGTTTATGTTATTGGGATCTATACGTAATCGCGTCACACGAAATACAGGTATGGATAAAAATCGTGAAATGAAAAAAAAATCCTACGTCCAAAACTGTTGAGGCATCTTGATTAATTTCTTTAGGTATAGGTTTTGAAATATTTTACCCTATATGCTGTTTCCGTAAATGGAGCGCTGCCTCTTCCACCCTGTATATAGAATTTTGTAATGTTGTTGTTCACAATCCTACAATTTACGTAAACAATTCGTACAAATCCAGTTTATCTGGAACGTCGGTTGAGTCATAATATATATTAATATTCATTTGGTCAAAATGTTTTACATGGAGGTATTTTAAGGAGCACAAGACCAGGAAAATGTGTTTTGTAATTCGAAATTTTCGAAGTAATAAATTCAATAAAATAAGGCATAGTGTTAGGATTAAGCCTAGATTCACTTTCCATTTCTAATATACTGTACCCTAATGCTAGCTGGTAGGAAGAAAATAAAATCAATATTTCTTCTGGAAAGGTTTACTTACTAACATATTTGATAAATGATGACTATATAAATGTTAAGGCCGTCGTGGTGCAGGTGGCACAAGCATGTAACTGTAAACGCGACGGTTGTGGGTTGAATTCCCACTAGCAGAAATGAATTAATGAATATTTAAAAAAAAATCATCCTGGAAAAACCAACAAGCGGCGTTGAGTTACGCCACTCAAGACGCACCGTCTCGAGATTTCGGCAGAGAGTAGGGGCCAGAGTGACTTTACTCTAGGTTCTCTCAGCCACCATGCTATATGCGAAGCACAGCTTGTAGCTAAATAAAATAATAGAACAGCATCTGGCTGTAACCGGGACTGTCGTGAGTTTGATTCCCCATTTCTTCTAGGGAATGAATACATTTTTTGGCGGCATTGAACTCCGCCACTCCACAAGCAATATCTCGAATTCAGGTAGGCAGCATTAACATTCTAATACCTACCTTTATATCACGCTTATCCCGCATATAGTAGTATATGCGGGATAAGCGTGAAGCAAAAAATAAATGAATGAATGCTGTATTACAATGAAATTCGCATTTAGTACAATATAGGCTAGCAGCGTGACACCTTTCTTGAAAGGCCGTAGAAACTAGATTGCGCGATAAAAGTACTGCGTTTGTAAATATATATTATAATGTAATACATAGAATTATAAAACAGTTTTTAGAGTTCTTGTTTTGCATTAGTTATGTTACTTAACTGGAAACCTATTTCGTAATGCACAACGTAACAAACATAAGCCAATATTTTTTTTTTGAGTAACTCTTTGAATTAAATTAACCACCAGCGACGCCCACTACTTGTACTACAAAACTACTAATTTACTATTTTGCATTACATACTTTCGTTTTCTTATAATAATATTTTATTAGCTTCACGCTGTATCCCGCACACAGCAGGCAGAGGGAACCTAGTGCTAAGACACTCCGTTCCCCATTTTCTGCCGAATTCTGGAGGCATTGCGTGTTGAGTGGCAGAACTCAACGACACCAGAGCGAAGAAATGGAAATATAAATGTAAGTAAATATTTCATCTCCTCGAGTGGGGACCGAACCCACAGCCAGTCGGTTTACAGTCACACCTCGTGCCGCTGCGCCACGACTGCCCTCAAACTGGCCTTTATTTAATTTAATATTTTATCAAAAATATCTATGTCTATATTGTAAAGTTACAATTAAACAGCAATTCTGTCGAACAACAATGGTTCTTTAAAATAGTAAAATAAGTTTTTTTGATTAGTATGTATATATATAAACCGATTGAAATAAAACAAATACTAAATATCTAGGGTATCTTGACAACATACAATACAAGAAAAAAATGTGAGTTAGCGCACAGACAAACAGACAAAAAACTTAATTTATTAATTATTTTAATTTATAAGTTTAATATAACATATATTTTACATAATCTAAAGATTCCTTTACTTTAGCTCGTTTAAATAACATTTTACGTGTGAAGTTGTAAACAGTAAGCTGTTTTAGTAGAATTTTATAATCATTCACTACAGTGAGTGAGTCATCTTGTCGTTGTAAAGCTAACAAACAATGTTCTCACGCAAGATCAGCTCTGACTTTGAGTATATATAAGAGGTTATGTTTCTGCCTCTTAAGTGCTTTAGTAAGAGATTATTTTTAACTGCACACTCAACTATATTGCTAAAGTTCATTTAACTTCAAACTGTTATACGTTTTATTTTTATCAGGTTCACGCTATATCCCGCACAGCAGTGTAGGCAGAGGGAACCTAGTGTGAAGAAAGTCTCCGTTCCTCACTTCCCGTTGAGTGGCGAAACCAAACGTCGGGCTTTTAGCCTTGGTGCCAGAGCGAAGAAATAAAAATATTAATAACTAATAATTCAACCCCTCGAGTAAGGATCGAACTCAAAACCGTCGCATTACAGTCACGCACTTGTGCCTTTCAGTTTTTTTTTCGATAAAAGAAAGATAAATACTAAAAAATAATTCTGTATTTTCAAATTTTTGGTAAATATTTTATGAAATATTTACGAACTATAAAACACTAAGAACTAAGAAAATCCAAGGTTGTTTTTATATATCTGTATAAAATATATTAACCTACATTGCTGCAGGCAACCAGCAGACATTACATTCCACCATAATTGCATTTAGCTGAATTAATTACGTATGAACAATCTAATATATTGTATTATTCACTATAATATTATAGACGTCTAAATGTTATCTTTATTAAGCATTTCCGTGAACAGATTTCTTTAAATTGTAGGAAAGATATTAGAGAAATTATATTTTATCATTTATTTACTTTAAAAGTTAATTTTTTTTTTCATGTCAAATATCAAAATTGGTTCAACCTTTTTACGCTAAATCACAGCGTATCGTAAGATATCCGATAATAATAGTACTACAATACAAACATAATATATACTAAGCACTTTAGTTTATATTAAATCAAACTGTTATTAAAATATTCTAGTTTCAATTAGAATCAGTTATACGACAAAAATTAATTAAAAATTGGTTAAAATAATTGCAATAAGAGAAGAATTTAAACTGAGAAAATAGTCTGAAAGGGAAAAACTATCTAAATATTAACAAACACAAGTAGGTGTGTACGTATGTATGTGTGATCTCCTTTACTTACAAATATAAAATAGACTTTATGAATGTATCAGATTACGCACGATTTCTCTAGCGACAATATTTATCTTAATGATCTTAAATTACTTATATGAAATCTCTGATAGAAAGTATAAAAGTATAGCTATAGAGTTAAAAGACAAACGAAATGTATAGGTAGTAGCTACCTATTCAGCTTCATGCTATGTCCCGCACACAGCAGGGTAGGCAGAGGGAACCTAGTGTTAAGACACTCCGTTCCCCACTTTCTACCGAATTCTGGAGGCATTTTGTGTTGAGTGGCAGGACTCAACGCCGCGCTTAACCTCGACACCAGAGCGAAGAAATGGAAATATACATTTAAATAAATATTTCATCTCCTCGAGTGGGGATCGAACCCACAACCAGCCGGTTTTACAGTCACACTTCGTGCCGCTGCGCCACGACTGGCATCAACAACAAATACTGAAAGTATATTTTAATATATAAACAAAGTAGTAGGTACCTATTATAGGTTAGAAGCGGAAGAATACGGTCCGCTAAGAGTGCGCGTGCGTCGCAAGTTCAGCGGCACCGGTGAAAGTTGCCGTGACGCATTTTGTGCCCAGACTAGTACGTTAGTTGCTAACATCTACTAAATATTTTGTAATGTAATTATATTTGTAACGCATTTAGAAATACATGGTTTTAAAATGATTAAGATATGTTATAAGATAATAATAATATAGTTTCATGCTGTATCTCGCACATTGCGGGATTGGCAGAGGGAACCTAGTCTTAAGACACTCCTCCATTATAACTATATAGATTAGCAGCGAATTTTCCCTAAATACACTTAAATAATCTATATTCTATAAATATAAATAAAATTGAAGTATCTACCTGTGATTTAAAAATAATCATGTTTTTTCAAGTGCATATATATACTTATTTACATGACTTTAAAACACAAACAAACAATTTAAAAATTTGTATGTCGGTCATTTTGTTTATCCAAGCTAATCAATAGAACAGGTGAACTGAATTTTATGAGATTATAGAGCAATATATTTACTTTTCATTCCGAAATTCCTGCAGTATAGGAGCATTTTTCTATTAAATTTCTTTTTGCAAGCAAAATATTTAATTTAAAAGATTTAAATTACGACTTATAAAGTGTATATACCTATATGTAGTGTATAATAAAAAAAATAAAAATAATAAAATAATCAACCAATATCTCCTAAATGCAGTTAAATGATATTTAATAAAAAAAGAAGCCGACGAAGCCGCGCGGAACCCACTACTAACATAAATTAATTATATGTAAGTAAGTTATGAAAATGTAATATATGTAATATTGTTACCGAAAAGTAAGTACTTTTATATTCTATTGTAAAAACATCAGTTAAGTATAGTTTTATGAACTCCTCTATCAGGTATTATTTTGAGAAACGATCGCAACCCTCCTTTATAGGCCGGATGTGTGTTGGAACACATGCGGGCTGCCAGATTTATAGTTTTTTTTATTCATTATGACATAACTTATTTATAAGCATCCCATTATGGTAGTTTTTAAAAGTATATTAAAATATAATTATAATGTACTTTTTAAAGTGGGTATATGTATGGTGATATATTTTTAGACTACTATATAAAGATAGAGACCGTCGTGGCGCGGAGGCACGAGAGTGAGATTGTAAGAGCGACAGATTGTGAATTCTATTACAATTTCGGGGGAATGAAATATTTAATATTTTCATTTCCTTGTTCTAGTAACGTAAGGAAAAGAGCTTCGGCCGCCACTCAACAAGCAATGCCTCGAGAATTCAGTGGAAAGTGGTGAACGGGAGTTTCTTAATAGTAATGGAGTGACTTAGCACTAGGTTCCAATATTCCTTCTGCCTACCTTGCTATGTGCGAAATACAGTGTGAAACTAAAAAAAGAAGTTTTAGTTGGAAACTTTTTTTAATAATTAATTATCTAAAAAAATTCTACGAGGATATAATTATAAAGGTATAGAACATCTTTATTTAAATAATTAATTGGGAACTATAGAGCTGTTTTACAAAAGTGATGGGCTACTTTGATTTAAAGAGCCATTCATAATCTTGATTTCCTCCCTGACCCGTTCAAAATATTTTTCAGTTTCTTCTTCAAAGTCGTCAGTGGATTCTTCTTCAGTAACTTCGGTAACAGGTTGTCCTTCGTTGCGAGCTTTTAATCGAAGTTCTTTCACTTTTGTGTCCAAAATATGTTCCCTTCTAGTTTCTCGGTCATACGTTTGGTGCATTAACTGCTTATCATTAGGACCAGAAGTTGTCATATTTTCAGATAAGCGAAGTAAATATAATGATCCAATATTATCACCCACTGCTATCGACTTACCTTCGATATGAGGAGTTACCTTGGTCAATCCATGTTTTGAAATATACAGGGTTGCCACTGGTTTGTCATATTTTCTAAGGAGATCCCAATAATAGAATATTCCATCTTCTGACACAACCATATAACCAGAATATCGTAATGGGGCCCAAGCAACATCATTGACTGGGTATCGATACGGCTTTGTTACTATTATAGGAGCAGTGCGAACTTCCTCACTCCATATGCGAACATTCCAATCGCCGCAAGTAATAAACATCCGTGTAGTACAGGGGCTACGGTGTACAGCTCTCACAGGTCCCGTGTGTGATTCCCAGTAACAAGTTAATATTTCAGAATGACTTCTACCCATACGATTTGCATTTATAACAAGTCCTGATTCGGTGCCGCACAAAAACTTTGTTGGTAAACCACGATCAAATTGTAGACTACTAACGCCTTCTGAATTGATTAAACTCGGTTCTTCTCGGTCGTCGTATTTAACTGACATTGTGAGATTATCTACAGGCTGTGAAAGATTTCTTTGGTCCCACCAGAGGCATTGACCATCAGTGGAGCCCGTAAAAAAATCTGTATTTGTTCGTGTATGTATGTAACGTAACGCCGTTATAGGTCCCAAATGTGAATTATATATAGAGCTGCTACCTACTGTTTCAGGACCTGAACGATAATCAAATACATTGACTGTACCATTCTCAAGGCCAGTTAATATAATATCAGGTTCTACAGGCGAACATGCTACTTGCCAGCAACCATGGTCAGGTAAAAACTTGTATATTGGTGCAGTTTGTTTATTTATATCCCAAATGTAGCATACATTTTCATGTTTAACGTTTGAACAAAATGGATATATCTTATGACAGTATGACGCTACCAATTTAGCTTTTTCTTCTGACGTCCATGCAATACACGTTATGGGTCTATGAAAGGTATCTCTAAAGATATTAGCTATTTGAACGTTATACTTTTCAACAGGCGCTTGATGTCTCATACCTTCAAAATATGTTTGATACATGTCTATGGCATTGTTTTGATCAATGAAGTGCTCTATTGGGGGTCTTAATTTTAAAACTGATTGAACGTAATTATCTTCGTGTTGTACTCGGCGTCGATGTCGGGTTAGATGCTCTTCGTTGTAGACATGTACGTCACGTGGCCAACCACCTTCTGTGTGGTTTATGCTTTGGTCCTCCATAATCACTTGCTCAGTGCAGCTATCATGTTCCGAAACTGGCAAAGTAGCTTGTATTTGTCGATTAATAGGGTTGCGAAGCATATATTCTTTTTGCAATTTGTAATCAGGACTTATAGAATCTATTATATGAGCTGGTACTATTTGGAATAGTGGTTGCCGGCCGAAATTTTTTCTTAATTTTGTATATTCGTACGTTGATTTCGAGTAACTTCTCATGTTATAAAATAACAATTTAAAATGGCTTAGTTATAAGTAAGTTATCAAGAAACGTAATAATTTGCATTAAAAATCGCTGAGGTCATGACGATAAGGCTTTGTTTTAGTAACACATGTGTCCTTGCCTGCCTCATGAAAAATGTATGATGTAAATGTTGACATATAATCATTTATATGAAAAAAATCTTATAACGTAGTTTAATTATTTTAAATGTGTTTTAAATAGTAGAAAGAATTATTTTATATGTGACTGACTGACTGTTGACTTATTAACATAAAGTTTAGATACATATAAGTACCATAACCAATATATTTTTTTCTATACGATATGTGCCTATTTTGAAGCTATTTCTTTTTCCACTTATAGTGTCATATCTCATAGTTATTGGAACAACTAATAGCGCAGTGTTTTATTCAATGCCAATAATTCTTATGGGTAGAGCCTATCGTGTTAGAAGATCTCTTTACAAGATGTTGCGTCTAAAAAATAATATGGAACAAATAAATATTAACAATACCTACTTAGTATTTTAATATTTTGAATAAGTGAAAATTCAGAAAATTCTAGACTGATATAACAACTACGTTGCATGAATAGACACAGTGAACAGCTGTTTAGTAATTGTGGAAAGATTTAATTTTTTTTCTTTTTTTTTTTTGTTAAATTTATAAAAAATAATTATTATTTATTGATGATTGATTATTTAAAAAAAATACAAAATATTTATTATTATCTAAACACAAGAAAAAAACACAAAAACTCACCATAAAAATTATAAACGCAATCCAAAAAAAATGTTAATCCACACAAACGATTCACATATTTCCACTGAGACACACAAAGTGATATTTACAAACAATATTGGTATAACACGAAGTCACGACACTTGTAACGCTTAGAAAATATATGATTTCGAAAGTCGAATGCGCACGCGCAGCACAAAACACAACGGCCGTTTCACCGGGGACAGGCGCGTGACTGGAAGTAAAACAACGATCGTAGCCTCACCGCCTCAAGCCGTTGCTAGTACGTAGGTACCTTTTGAGACTGGTTTGCCTCATTTGAGTTCTTCCACTTTTGTTGTGACTGATGGTTATGCAGCTACTTTTCTATTGACGTGCACTTGTTTCCAATGTCCATGTATCCATCCGTATTTGGAGGTGTATAGTTCCCGGAACTAATGTTACGACAGGTCCGTTGGAGCTAAGGTTCGAACGTATGTTATGTGGGACATCGGTAATGGCTTTGTCGTGTCACGTCGAGCATGAGAAAAATATTTGCTAAAGAATAAAGAAATATTGTGGTTATATTTTGACCTCATTACGATTAAATAATCGTTATGAGGTCAAAATATAATTTTATATTCAAACAAATGTTTGAATATAAATATAATATAAATTAAAAATCGTTTAGGCCAGTCGTGGCGCAACGGAACGAAGTGTGACTGTAAAACCGACTGGTTGTGGGTTCGATCCCCACTCGAGGAGATGAAATATTTACTTAAATTTATATTTCAATTTCTTCGCTCTGGTGTCAAGGCTAAGCGCGGCGTTGAGTTCTGTCACTCAACACGCAATGACTCCAGAATTCGACAGAAAGTGGGGAACGAACGTGTTAACACTGTTAACACGGGATACAGCGTGAAGCTGATTTTATAAATATAATAACTTTTCTCAATATGTACCTACCTATGTATTAAGAGATATATTAAAAAAATGCATTTTTTTCAAAGTGATTTATTATAACTTATTTAAATTAATCTTAAATGCATAATTCTTTAAATATAATCAATTCGAAATAAAGAGTTTTTATAGTAAGGTTAATTCAAGTACAAAATATTGTTTAATTGCGGTCAAGAGTTAACTGGCATAATTGTTCATTAGACGATCCTAAGATAGAGTGCAACCGTTGATTGCTACTTGACTTGAGGTCACTATATTTGTGTTGACAGCCAGTTTTATTTTTTTCTATGAAGAATAACATTATTATGTGCGGTTTATTATTTTATAGAGCAAGGTAGGCGGAGGGAACGTAGTGTTAAGACACTCTATTCTCCGCATTCCGTCCTATTTTCGAGCGTTGAGTGGGGGGAGCGCCGTGCAATGACGGCCTTTTTCATGACGATTTTTAAGCTAATAAGGATATATCGTAATATGTACACACAACCGTAGCGTTTGGCGCTCCGTTCTCTCTGACTACCCCGCAAGGGATAAAGCGTGAAGCTAAGTTAAGTTAAGTTATGTACACACATGTATGTATGTGCAGGCCAGTCGTCACGCAGGGGCACAAGCGTGTGACTGTAAACGCACCAGGTTGTGGGTTCGATTCCCAGCAGCGCAAAGCAAAGCGCAGCGTTGAGCTCCGCTACTCAACACACAATGGCTCCAGAAAACAGCGGAAATTTTAGAGTGTCTTAACACTTGGCCTTCTTCTGACTATGCAGGATACAGCGTGAAGCTGAGAAAAAATGTTCTTGTATAGTGGGATATCTTTAAAATAACATATCACTATTCTTTGCTAATATGAAAAAAGCAAAGACTCATTTGACTAAACTAGGATGAATTTTTTGTTATTCACATATGTGAATCATTATTTATATATTATATATGAAGTTTCCTCATATTGTGTAATATAAAACGACAACCATTGAGTAGATACACGTGGTATTAGGAATTATTGGTTAGGCACGTTTCTATTGTGCCAATCGGTATTTTAAGAGATTTTTGCTGAATCTTAATAATTATAAACATATCAGAATTCTAAATTTCTAAATTGAGGCCAGTCGTGGCGCAGCGGCACGAAGTGTGACTGTAAAACCGACTGGTTGTGGGTTCGATCCCCACTCGAGGAGATGAAATATTTACTTAAATTTATATTTCCATTTCTTCGCTGTGGTGTCGAGGTTTAGCGTGGCGTTGAGTTCTGCCACTCATCACGCAATGCCTCCAGAATTCGGCAGAAAGTGGGGAACTAGGTTCCCTCTGTCTACCCTGCTGTGTGCGGGATACAGCGATAAAAAAAAAAGAATTCTAAATATTAAATAACAAATGTATTTTACATTAAATACCAGAGTCTGGCTTTACAGTTTCTAATGTCGTATAAAGTGTAAACATATCCGGTTATTTCAGTTCGAAATTGAAATGGGGTTTGACAAAGTTAGTAGTTTGTATCGCATAGCATTTCCTGCACTTAATTTCTGCATTAAACTTCAACTTAGGAAATTATTATTAGAACACTGCTTTACATCATTAAAAAACATATTAAATAAGGTTCACGCTGTATCCCGCATACAGCAGAGTAAGCAGAGGGAACCTAGTGTTAAGATTTCCTCAAACGTATCTCAACGTCGCTTTTGCCTTGTTCCCAGAGGGAAGAAATGAAAATATTACTAATAATTAATTCGTTCGAGTAGGGATCGAATCCACAACCGTTGCGTTACAGTCACATCCTTGTGCCCCTACGGCCTTTATACAGCTGGATGGCTCTTTATATAAGCATAAAATTAGGGATTTTAAAGCGTTAAAAAACCGTTCGACATATTTAACCTAAGTAAGTATATTTGAAGGTATATATGCACAAATGGATAATAAACGTAATATTATGATAATAACCTAAGGATTAATGCATCTAGGAATATTGAAAGCATTAACAGCACTTAAGCATAACATACATGTATCAATAATTCAGCGAACCATGTTATCAAAGTGAACGATAGTTGTGGGTTTAAATTTGCGTTGAATTTCGCCGAAAAGAAAATATTGTGTTAAAAGTGGGAAGAAAATGGAGAAATAATATACAATATATAATTATAATTAGCTATAGATATCAAAATGATTAGATAGTAATATAATATTTATCCGTGTAACATTTTTTTTTTATTAAATTTCTTTATCGCTTTCTACTGTATATAATGGGGTAGATAGAAAGAACCTAATGCTTAGATACTGCGACTCTCGCTTTTCTCCCAAAATCGAGATGCTAAATGACAGAACTCAATGAAAAAAAGTTGTCTACCAGAGTGGTAAAATTAAAATTACTTTGTCTGAGACTCTACTTAGTTTATTCTCTAAATAATTGTTGCCCAATATTTTCTTATTACATCAAAAACATAAATGTGAAATGAGAGCCAAGTTAAATATTGAGTAATGAGTGTCGATTCTTGTATTCACTAGGGATAAAATTCAAGTTCTAAATTTGGTTTGGCGCCTGGTGATTAAAAAATATATGTATAATAGACAACCTTGTTACCAGATCTCAAGTTTCTAGGTCACCTAAAAGCGGGTTAGATTTTTTATAAGCGAGTGAGTCAGTCACAAAAGTACCGGTTTTTAAACAATTCGTTTGGGTAAAATTATTGAAATTTTACAAGCAGCACTAGCTAGGGAGTTTTAACAAACATGCTAATTTTCATGCATGTATGTACTCTACAATATAATTAGTCCATGTAAATTATACTTTACGCGTTTCCTCCTTTATAACTTGGCTGCATTGTCTATATGTGATATATTTTTTTATTATTTTAAAATTTTTGAAATATAATGAATTTAGAAATAAGTATTTTGGCATTTGTCCATGTAAACATTTTGTGATTTTAAACCTAACTTAGTTTCACGTTTAAAACTTAACTTTCCTTCAACTAGCGGTGTAGTTAGAGAGAAAGCAGCGCCAAGCGCTACGATCTCTACATACTCCTTTTTCCTCGTCCACTGTCATCAACGTCTTCATACATATCCTCCGGGGGATCCTCATGTTTTTTACGTGACCTTCTTCCAGTATCTTTAATACTGTGTTTTCGAAGGTCACCTGAGATCTCCCCTCTATTCTTCTTACTACGTGGTTTGCAATAATAATTATAATTTAGATTAATATAAATATAAGTAAGAGAAATTGTAGAAATATATTATTATATGGTTTATAAAGGAGACAGAATAGTTTTTGATATCGTTTTAAAAAATATTACAATAGAAATAAAAAAATCGCCGAGTACTATAAGATGCATTTACATATATTTCCTAGATGCACCACGACGACGGCGCGGCGGTGCCAATCAATTGCAATTGATGTAAACAATAAGTAACTATAACCGAACCGTAAGCACAAGGGTAAGACTGTAACGGCGACGGTTGTGGGTTCGATCCCCACTCGGGGAAATCAATTGTTATTAATTAATATTTTCATTTCTTCTCTCTGGCACCAAGGCTAAAAACCACTCAATCCGAATCAACGAAGTTTTAACACTAGATTCCCTCTGTCACTCTGTTATATGTGAGATAAAGCGTCAAACTGATTTTAACTATAACCAAGAGAAATTATTGTTAATCAGCTTCACGCTGTATCCCGCACACAGTAGGGTAGGCAGAGGGAACCTAGTGTTAAGACACGAGAGAGAGAAGAGAATTCTGCAGGCATTGCGTGTTGAGTGGCAGAACTCAACGCCGCGCTTGTCCTCGACACCAGAGCGAAGAGATGGTAATATAAATTTAAGTAAATATTTCATCTCCTCGAGTGGGGATCGAACCCACAAACAGTCGGTTTTACAGTCACTCGCCTCCTGATTAACACACAAAGTTCTAGAAATTATTTTTAATATCTATTTGTTAAAATAAAGCAATCCTGTTCACAGACGCGTGGAAATATAAACAATAGTTGATGTATCGACGTCCACAGCCAACTTTGCGGAGTTGAATGAATTCTTTAGCGCACAATGGACAATGGAGTACGCTCACAGCCAATGATCCTCATCGAACGATCGTATTGTGTCAGAACAAAGATTCGGTTATTATAAATAATCTGTAGCAGTTACTCAGCTGATGTATAAAGAGAGTACTATAAAATAATTTATTTATTATATTTTTATTATGTCTTATCTTAATTAATGTTATATGCACGTTGCACATTATTTTTTATCTATAATTGACAATATCGATATTATTGTTGTGAAATAAAGAAAACATTTAAATCAATTAATCGTTTTTAGTGGCCAGTCGTGGCGCAGCGGCAGGTGTCGAGGCAAAGCGCGGCGTTGAGTTCTGCCATTTAACACGCAATGCCTTCAGAATTCGGCAGTAAGTGGGGAACGGAGTGTCTTACACTAGGTTCCCTCTGCCTACCCTTCTGTGTGCGGGATACAGCGTGAAGCTGAAGCTGATAGTTTTGAGGCATGCTTAAATTACATGTATATATTAATATAATGTTGCTATTTAAAAATATTATTAATTTAGAAACGTACAAAAAAAATTTTGTATAAAAAACTTCAATGTACCATAGGGAAACGCGCTAAGCCCGTCAAGCACGAAACTCCGGTAATCCCCGCTGAGGTAAAACCTTTTTATTCGGCAATTTTATTACCAGGACCCGTCCCTAACCTTATTTTATATGCCAAATCCTGGATGAGTCACTCGGGCGAGCGGACTGTCAATTGACCTTGTAGTTCGTGCCATCCCTCGTAATTGGTCCTTTGTAGCTCTGATCAACTCAATAACGCGCCTACGACCGATTTATATTCCTCCATTTACAACTCCTCTATTGTAGTATCAATGGAAGTCCTCGCGTGTTCCAATTTGAAGTAAATGTTGTACTTGTCACCTATTACAGCTTCTGAGAGTATTTTCTCTGTATTAAAATTAAATAATAAAAATCATAATCAGCTTCACGCGTATGTGCGTGTATCCTAGTTTTAAGACACTCTATTCCCACTTTCTGCCGAATTCTGAAGGCATTGCGTGTTGAGTGGCAGAACTCAACGCCGCGCATAGCCTAGACACCAGAGCGAAGAAATGGAAATATACATTTAAGTAAACATTTCATCTCCTCGAGTGGGGATCGAACTCACAACCAGTCGGTTTTATAGTCACACCTCGTGCCGCTGCGCCACGACTGGCCTCGTAATAATGACTATACTAAAAGCTATTTGTATTGTAAATATTTATTATATAGCTTCACGCTGTATCCCACACATAGCAGGCTAAACAGAGGGAACCTGGGAACCTTGTATTAATATACTCCGTTCTCATTAAGACACCTCCGCTCCATATTTTCCGCTGAGCTCTGGAGATATTGTGTGTTGAATGGCGGAACTCAACGCCAAGCTTTGCCTTGACAACAGAGCGAAGAAGTGAAAATATAAAATATTCTCGGAAATCGAACCCACGACTTCACACGCTTGTGGTCCTGCGCCAAGAGTGGTCTCTTATTTAAATAGTAGTAAAGAACGCCTTTTCAGACTTTTATATAATGCTGAGTTTTTAATAAAAGTTTATACGTATATAAGAACATCCATGTATACGAGTACATGTTGTAACTTAGTACTTTTGCTTTTAAAAGTAAATCTTTTATCTATTGTGAAGAGAGAAAGTTGCGATGTGATTATGTTTCTACTTTACAAAGACCTTATATGAAGTCCAAAGGTTTGTAACAAAGAGTCTCGCACTGGTTAGATCTGGTTCCAGAGCACCTACAGTATGTATGTATATATATTTAAAAAGAGAAAAATATAGATATATTTTTGAAAAAGTGTTTATACAAATATATTTATGCTATATTGTGCAGTGCATTTAGCAGAATAGCCAGAGGGAACATAGTATTAAAACATTTCAATTTGAAAAACTCTCCGTTCTCCACTGTCCACTCAATTTTCGTGTTATTGTGTGTTGAGAGGCGGGACTCAAGACATAGCGCGCTATATCTTGTTACCAGAGGAAATGAAAATGACTCATTCCTACGAGTAGGAATCAAATCCACGACCGTATCGATTATAGTCAGAAGCTTTGCCACTGGGCCGCGACATCCAAATTAAATATAGAAAAAATGTCTATATTAATTAGCGAAAAGGTTGGTTGGATGGACAAGGTTGATTCAATTAAACACGCTATATATAATTTGAAAAACGTATATTTAGATGATTTACATTTTTCACAAAAAAAATATTTTCTTCTTATAAAAGCTGTACCAGGAACATCAGTAGTTATTTTTAACATTTTTAAAGATTTTTAAAGAAAAAAAATTACTTATTTAGAAAACGTACAAAAATATGAACGTAGCGGGACTCGACCCGCGCCTCCTGGAAAACGACCAGTATGGTATGGCACGTATGGCTAAGTGATCAGAGCACGTGGTCGGTTTCCAGGACGCGCGGGTTCAAGTCCCGCTACGTTCAAATTTTTGTACGTTTTCTAAATAAGTACATCAGCAGGTACTTATATTGTACTACCCGTGTATAAATCTAATATAGGGCGAGTGCAATCAAGTATTAAACCATCGTATTGCATCAGCCAAATGGAGTGTGGCAGGAAATTTGGTTTTTGGAACATAAAATGGCAATTCAAATGTCGAGGGAAATGTGCGCAGATGTTAAATAGAAACGTAACACTGTGCCAGCCTGTAATGTGGTGTGATTAGTTACTTTGTAGATGTCAATGAACTTTTGTATGATAATATAGGACTATGTAAGTGTATGTTAATCTTAAATGGTTATATATAAAAAAATATATAATTAAAAAAAAATCTAAAATCAGCTTCACGCTGTATATCACATACAGCAGAGTAGGCAGAGGGAATCTAGTATTAAGACACTTCTTTCCCCACTTTCCGCCGAGTTCTGGAGGCATTGCGTGTTGAGTGGCGGAACTTAACGCCGCCAGACGCTCGACACCAGAGCGAAGAAATAAATGTAAATAAAAATTTCATTTCCTCGAATGGAGATTGAACCCACAATCAGTCGATATTACAGTCACACTTTGTGCCCCTGCGCCACGACTGGCCTCTAACATGTTATTTAATTTAATTAAAAATGTATGCTCACGTTTTGGATGGTTCTATGGCAAAATTTGTTATAATATTTAATACTAGCGGCTCGCCCATGGCTTCGCCTGCTTAAAATACATGATTATTGATTTAATCGGCAGAATTGATTGACAACTATAATGACTTCTAATATATTTTTTTTACGACATTATCCTCAAAGAATTTTTGATTGTTTTCAATAAAAAAAATACGACCATTGTTGATATTTGATATTTATAAAATATACATAAAGCTAATTATTTATTACACGTATATATTTTTGTAACTTTATGTTCTTTTTACCTATATAATATACTCTGTTAAATGTGCTGATGTCAGTGAATAATTTAATTTACTCATTCACAAACAGCTTTAAATGTTAAATTATTGATTTGAAGGATTCATAATATTCTTTGTAAAATAACTGTAATAATTGCATATTAACACCTGTACAGTTTAAGTTAGTTACATATATTATATGAACGAACCAACCAAAAAATCTTTGTATTTACTTGATATTTCTTTCAAGATCGTTCTTTATCTCTGTGTTGAATTAATTACGACTTCTTTCAAATGACGATAACTTTTTTTTTAATGAACCGATTTTGATGCACTAAACTTTAGTAGTTAAGTTGAGTTAAAACAAAGCAATTGGTGAAATTTTCAAGCAAATCGGTTCAGTGCTTTCAGAGAAAAATGTGGACAAAAATATGTCGACAGACAGACAAACAGACAAGAAATTCAAAAAAAAATTTTTTTGCTTTCTATTATTCTTTTTAAGTGTCCCTCTATCCATTTCAGTCAAAATAACTAAATGTACAGACAAATATTCTTACTGTCTTATTATATACTAGCGACCCGCTCGCGGCTTCGCCCGCTTAAACCACAAAATTATTTAATTAACACACTGAATTATGTTCGTGTTTTGATATACCTATAATGTATGTTTGCAACGCAATGAAGATTTTTAATGACAAATTTATTAAAACTTTAGGTCGCATTTTCGTACCTCCCATGAGAATCTTCACTTGAATTTTTGAAATAAAAACACAACTTATCGATACTTACAATAAAAGCCTAACTCATCGGTGGCTGTACATGGAAGATATTACAATTAACATTGTAATAGAACTTGGTCAGTTTGTCTGTTTGTCTGTGAATTTGTTCACGATAATCTCAGAAACGGCTTAACCGATTTAAATCCTTTTTTGTTTGCATTTTGGCAATTTAATATTAGTTTTATTTTAATCAGCTTCACGCTGTATCCCTCACACAGCAGGTTAGGCAGAGGAACCCTAGTATTAAGACACTCCGTTCCCCACTTTTTGCCGAATTCTGGAGGCATTGCGTGTTCTCGTTCTTTCGTGTTCTCGTTCGCTCGACACCAGAGCGAAGAAATGGAAATATAAATTTAAGTAAATATTTCATCTCCTCGAGTGCTTGCACTTCGTGCCGCTGCGCCACGACTGGCCTCAACTGGACTGGACTTTATTTTAATCGGTTCACACAAAGTTAAAACCAGATCCACGCTTTATCCCGCCTTTAGCAGGGTAAAGATTATGCGTAAGATTATGAGATTATGTTGTAATGTAAGGATTAAGATATTGCGTATAATGTGTGACTGATGTGCGAAATTAAAATATTATTAAACGAAATGAAAATATTATTAAATTATAATTCAATCCTCCAAGTGGGGATCGGACCCACACCAGTCGCGTTGCAGCCACAACTTTGGCCTTTAACAAAGAACAGAAGAGAAGCGCGTCAGCGCTCCTTTTACGGAAATAGCATATAGGTAAAATATTTTAATTCCATACCTAAAGAATTTAAGCAACAGTGTAGACGTAAGTTTTTTTTTTTCATTTCACGATGTTTAATCATATCTATATTTCGTGTGAGGCAGTTACGCTTTGATACCAATAACGTAAACACATACTACTACAAAAATACTACTAAAACCTTTAGATTTTAGAACTTTGAACTTTGCCGCCAAAACCTACAGCTCGATTTCGGAATGAGGCGTATGCGGCGGTCTCCCTTTGATAAAAAAAAAAAAAATGTGCGTGCGTCGTTCTTGACAAATTGTATTTTATTTTACAACGATAATTTTATTATTTATTCGCTGCTTTGTCCGCTTGAATTACATGATTACTCTTTTAAGAAATATAGATATTACAAACAGCCTTAACTAATAATTAATTGATTTGGATTAGTACTCACGATATTATTTGCAAAATAACTTATCTAGCTCCTGTACAGTTTTTAAATTAGTAACATATATTATTAGTTAAATATATAATTGATATACAGAATATACGTAGAAAGCACGTTTTTGCTCCCAAAAGTTATTTTTTTATACGTTTCTTAAAAAAATATTAATAACATAAACGAACGAACGGACTGAAGAACCTATTCAAAATATTTCTTTGAATATTAAGTCATTCTTTATCACTGTGTTAAATAATTACGAATTAAGCTAAACTGTTACGAAGGTAATCTTCACCAACAATTCAATGTAGTTTACTTTATAATTAGTACTATGAACAATTGTACTTTAAGAATACGTAAATTTATCAACAGTCAAATAAATAAGACGTTTCTAAAGTCATTCTTTTGGACTTACAATTAAACTGTAACCATTCGAGCATTGTTAGAAAAATATTACAATGTTATGTTAAATTTATTATAAGTATAGATTACACTTACATGACGTAATTAACGTTAAGCAGATAATAACTCAACAATATAATAATTTATTTCTTAATAATTTCTTTTTTTTTTTCAAATATAAATATTTTTAAAACTTTAAGTACATTATTTTTTGATAAAGTGTAGCGGTAACCTTTCCAAACTATATTTTATTTTATGCACAGCGCCATCTATTAAGATCCCATCACAATTAGAAGAGAGTATCAAGATTCGTTAGTACCTACTATTGGTCAATAGATAGCGTTCTTGTATCGATTTTTTTAATATGTCAAATATAAACTTCTTGAAAACTTAAATACTTATATCTTTAGTATTAAAATGATTAATATTTTTTAGTATTAAAATGATTAATATTCCTTCCGTCGTAATTAGTGTTTAACTCCACAGAACGTTTTTTGCGTTATCAAGATTCGTTAGTACCTACTATTGGTCAATAGATAGCGTTCTTGTATCGATTTTTTAATATCTCAAATATAAACTTCTTGAAAACTTAAATACTTATATCTTTAGTATTTAAAATGATTAATATTCTTTAGTATTAAAATGATTAATATTCCTCCCGTCGTAATTAGTATTTAACTCCACAGAACGTTTTTTGCGTTATCAAGATTCGTTAGTACCTACTATTGGTCAATAGATAGCGTTCTTGTATCGATTTTTAATATGTCAAATATAAACTTCTTGAAAACTTAAATACTTATATCTTTAGTATTAAAATGATTAATATTCTTTAGTATTAAAATGATTAATATTCTTTAGTATTAAAATGATTAATATTCTTTAGTATTAAAATGATTAATATTCCTCCCGTCGTAATTAGTGTTTAACTCCACAGAACGTTTTTTGCGTTATCAAGATTCGTTAGTACCGTCAATAGATAGCGTTACTTGTGTCGTTTTTTAGTATCTCAAATATTAACGTCTTGAAAACTTAAATACTTATATCTTTTGATAGAGTGAAGCGATTACAATGAAATAAAGACTAAAACCTACCTTGATTTATTTGTAATTTTTATGTATAAAAGTTGCTTAAATTTATTGTGTACTTTTTACGTGTTCACATAAACAGACAAAAAGACAAACAGACAAACAGACAAACAGACAAACAGACAAACAGACAAACAGACAAAAATTCCAAAAATGTTGGAAATGGATTCTGTTAGTTATCCTTTAACACCCTAGCTAATTTTTTCTTAAATATTTTCAATGTACAGAAACGACTTTTCTACAGATTTATTATAAGTATAGAAGAGATTATCGGGCACCAAATGTACAATATTGTAGCATCATGCTAGTGCCTCACGCTAAAGCTGGCATACTGAAAGATGACAGCTAATTTATATAGCCTATACGTTTATATAACATGATAAATAAATACAGCTTCGCGCTGTATCCTGCATATAGTAGAGTAGGCAAAGGGAATCTAATGTTAAGGCAATTCGTTCCCGACTTTCCGCCGAATTTTTCAAGGCTTTGCGTGTAAGTACGAAGAAATAAAAATAAAAATAAAATAAATAACACTTCTTTTCCCCGAGTGGGGATCGAACCCACAACCGTAACTACCGTTACCCGTACTATACCCGTATATTTCCAAAACGTACACTGCAGGGTAGGCAGAGGGAGTCTTGTTCTAATACACTCTGCTCCCCACTTTCCGTCGAATTCTGGAGGCATTATGTGTTGAGTGGCGGACTACAACGCCGTATTTTGCCTTATATTTTATTTTCTCGGGCGGGAATTGCAGTCACAACCTGTCGTGTTTTCAGTCAGGGGCACCCCAGGGGCACAAGGGTCACAAGGCCGCCACGATGTCTTATATAAATAATAATAATAATAGGTATAACATATTAAATTCCCCATAAGACGACGTTATACATAAAATACCTCCAATGGGTTAAAGGTGAGTGTGGTAATATTCAAAGTTGAACAATTCCGCAGTCTCGCGGATGGGTTGGTTTCTTATCAGATTTATAGACATTTGCTTTGAGCGGTTGCGTCTTTAGGGTGCGTTTATCAGATAAATGTGAAATATTCTTGAAAAGTAATGTAGGTACTTTAACTTTGTTAGATTAAACTAACTTGAAACTGGTTGTGATTGGGTATCGATCACTCATACCTACCTACCTAGCGTAAAGCTGAAAAAAAAGAAATAAATGTTTATACATTTTCTCGCTTTCTAAATTTTATTTACTGAATTTCATTGAAATTAATTTATGATACTACTGTTTATATTTTTTTTGTAAGTTTTTATATAATTTAATTCATAACGTCTGACGTCGTTCAAATAACGACTTCCAAGAGAGAATGCTATTTATTAAATATTTTTAACATTTTTTATATGTTTTCTAAATAAGTATTTTTCTTTCCTAAGTGTGGAATAACACTTTAAAAAATTTTAAAAATACTTCAGCAGTCATTAGATAGGTTAGAGTTACAACCATGCTAAGTGTCTGGCAAAATAACGTCATTTCTAATATTATTCTCAAAAAAAATATTAAAAAATGGAGTCAGTAGACGAGAGAGAAAGTAGACTTAGTTATTTAATAACTGACAAAGTAACCACCAAACTCCATATTCCCTGATAGTACTTACCAGTATTGGGTGTAACCGCACCGAAACTTACAAGCTATATAAAATAACGAAGGTTGAACTCTGCTGTTCTACTATTGGCTCTCTCTCTCTCTCTTCAACATTAATTGAGTATTAAAAATATGAAAATGAATATTAGAATATAAATAATATTATTCTAATAGTTTAGTTAGTAATTATACTCCGGTCGTGGCGCAGAGGCACAAATTGTGACTGTAAACGCCAGTGGTTGTGGGTTCGATCCCCACTCGAGGAAATGAAATATTTATTTAAATTTGTATATCCATTTGTTCGCTCTGGTGTCAAGGCAACGCGCGGCGTTGTTTTCCGCCACTGTTGAGTGGCCTGTTTTACCTGCGACTTGCGAAATTTCAAGATATTGGCGGAACATGTGAACAGAGCGAGGAAATGAAAATATAAAACATTTATTAATACAACCAAGTGGAAATGAAACCCTCAACCACCGTGTTTGCAGTTGCACATTTATGCGCCTGCGCCACGACCGTCTCGCTATGCAAACAGACAACTTATCCAATAGAAAAATACTTTTTTCATCTCAAACTGGTAGTCCCTGAAATAAGAGGCCCTGCTGTGTGCGGGATACAGCGTGAAGCTGATAAAAAAAATAATATAATTGAATTGAATACACATCTACATAATGTTAATGGTAATTTGTAAAAAAAAAGTGTCACGTGAAAATACGCAGAAAAATAGATAAATTGTTTTAAGCATTATATTTCTAGCGACAGAGACTGTGGAAACCTCTTTATTGATACAGCGTTGAACCGTAAATTTTATTGTTTCCACGACGTGGTTCTGAAAGTTTCGTGTTCACGCGATCATCTTTGGGTCTTTAAAGTAGATTAAGTATTTTGAATTTTAGTTTTGCTTCTTTGTTTATTTATTATATTTGTTATTTTAATATATATGTTTTTGATCCAAAGCATTAAATGATATACATACAATATATTCCAATTATTTTATAAAATATACTTGAACGGATCGTGGTGGAATTTAAAGGGGCCTGCCTTACTTACAGTTACAATGAACTACATCGAAACGATGAACGTAATGTAATATAGCCTAGTCCTCTTCGATAAAGAGACTACCAAAGAAAAAAGTATTTATTTCAAATCAAACCAGTAGTTTTTGAGATTAAGGCGTTCATTAAAACAAATACTTCAGCGTCATAATATTTATTTAATACTTTATTACACCAACATCATTAAACACAAAAAGAACAAAAAAAAAACAGAAAGAAAAGCATTAGTGTAAGGGCGGCCGCATCACCAAAGGTGATCTCTTCCAGGCCCCCCTTGTTATAAAAATATCAGAAAATACAGGATTTCGTAGTGTTTGTCCAATCCAGACCGGTCAATGCTATATATTAAATATCAATTTTCTTCCTTATCACACTAAGAAGATTATACACCTTACAAAAATAAATCTTACAATTTTGGTGTAAAAGCTGTATTAATTGAGGCCGGTCGTGGCGCAGCGGCACGAGGTGTGACTGCAAAACCGACTGGTTGTGGGTTCGATCCCCACTCGAGGAGATGAAATATTTACTTAAATTTATATTTCCATTTCTTCGCTCTGGTGTCGAGGTTAAGCGCGGGGTTGAGTTCTGCCACTCAACACGCAATGCCTCCAGAATCCGGCAGAAAGTGGGGAACGGAGTGTCTTAACACTAGGTTCCCTCTGCCTACACTGCTGTGTGCGGGATACAGCGTGAAGCTAATTTAATTTATTTTATTTTTTAGCTATATTAATAACTTAACTTGGCTTACCGCTGTATCTCTAGCGGGGTGGTCAGAGAGGACGAAGCGCTAAACGCTACGGTCTCTACATACCTCTTTCGCCTCGTCCACCGTCATCAACCTCTTCATACATGCGAAGCTATATTAATGAAGTATATTATACATACATACGTATAAGTTGGTAGAATCAAGGTAAATTAATGCTAAAAAATAAATATATGTGACTAAAATGCACAAAGTAACATGTACAAGTTTAATCTTGACCACGGGACACCGAAATTTTGCAAAATAAGTTACGGCATATATCAAATTTAACTGTACAGCGAATCTTAAAAATGTTTTGTGACTCAAATTTAAAAGACTTTTCATGTTTCCCAAACTTTTTTCCGCTCACTTTAGGGTAGGCAGAGGGAGCCTTGTGCTAAGACACTCTGCTTCCCACTTTCTGAAGGCATTGCGTGTTGAGTGGCGGAACTCAACGCCGCACTTTGCCTCGATACCAGAGCGAAGAAATGAAAATATTAAATATGTTATTTTCTCGAGCGGGAATTGAAACAATAGCCTGTTGTGTTTACAGTCACACGCTTGGAGTCCTGCGCTACGACTGGCCGTTTTTTGAAATAATTAAATAACGATTTAAATATTTCAAAACAAGGTAGTTACAACCCCATAGTAATGTTATTAAATTCATTTATTTTTTATCGATTTTTTCCTGGCTATCTTATTTAAAACCAAGAAGTTGTAGTTTGAATAAATTTTTGACATTTCGAAAAAAATACCACAACAAAAATAACGTTATTTAACTAAGATTCACTCTCGCAAAACATCGAAATCACGTCACAAACTATCAGAACCCGTATCGTACCCGGAGTAAATCTTGCAGCAGGCAAGTGAAATTTGCGTAATTGGTCCTATCTGCAAAACACACCTCGACGGTGATTAGACTGCAGGCTAACAGACTGTCGGGAAGTACAGTCAGTAAGAAGTGAAACGTGGTCCACTTAGTTAAGTATACGATGTTAAGTATATTTAGATTATCTATCTTTAATAAAATGTTAAATCTCTTGTATATATACATACAATAGGTTTATGTGTCTGTATATGTATCATTTAACAGATGGTTAAAGGTAGATAAGTTATTGAGATTGGCTGTTAATGTAAAATGACAATGATTGAAGATGTTTTATCTTATGTGTTCAAAAAATATGAAAAATATATTTTTAAGCGTTTGAGGGTGTGGTGCGGCACAAGTGTGTGACGGTAAACTCGACTGGTTGTGGGTTCGATTCCCACTCGAGGAGATTTCCATTTCTTCGCTCTGGTGTCGAGGCAAAGTGTGACGTTGAGTTCCGCCACTCAACACGCAATGCCTCCAGAATTCGGCAGAAAGTGTGCAACGGTGTATCTGAACATTAGGTTCCCACTGCCTACCCTGCTGTGTACGAGATACAGCATGAAGCTGATTTTAACATGAACAATGTCTAGATAGACTTCTTAATATAATTAAATAGAGCGCTATCCGTAAAATGTTTAAGCAAAAGAAAATGAAAAGACATCTTTTCTGCCTAACAGAATTTTCGAGGCATTGCACGTCGAGTGGCGGAACTCAACGCTGCGCTATGCCTTTAGTAACAGAGCGAAGGATTGAAAATATCAATAAACAACAATCAATTCGACCCGAGTGGGAATCAATAAATTTTATTGTTTGCTATAATTGGTAATTTTAAATATTCTGTAACTAATTTCCCTATAAAGTATTATTTTATTCCGTTTTCGATGACGTAGTACCCTTATCGTTGTTATTTCGATATCCACTCGACGGTTATAATTATGCGTCTGGTATTAGCTCTTATATTGCGTTCATATGCGGTATTTAAATTGTGCGCTGTTGTTCGCGGTGGAATGTAACATAAATAATATATGATTTGTGTAAAATAGCGGCTCTTCTACTTCGTTCGTATTTAAAATATTGTTTTTTTTTTACTTTCACGCTGTATCCCGCATATGGCAGGGTAGGCAGAGGGAGCCTAGCGTTAAAACACTCCACTCTTAACTTACAGCTGCATTACGGAGGCTTTTTGTGATGTGTGGTGGAAGTTAACGCTGTTGTGCACCGTAGTTTTTGCCTCGACGCTAGAGCGAAGAAATGAAAATTTTAAATATTACATTTCCTCAAGTGGAAATTTCCAATCCTCAATTACTTTCCAAGTCCTCAATTACTTTCCAAGAAATTAAATTATAAAGTTATCTCCACCTAAAATAAAAAAGCTGTACTAGTAATAGGAAAAAAATATATAAAAGGCTTTGTTATAGGATTTTCTCATAGCGGTATATACATTCATATGTTAAAACAACCGCTTAATTGGCTAGAGCGCTTGGACGTGTTATCCGAGACGCGTAGATACAAATTGTTTTATGTTTTATTTTTTATATGGAAATATTGTTTGTCTGTATTTTCTATACCTAACATTTTTATTTAGTACAATTTAAAGTAGGTAGCAAAATTTAAAATATAATAAACCCCGACTAAAAATATTACTTATTTAGCTTGGCAAAGCGCTTGTAGCTCTTAAACTGCTAATCCGATTTTCATAAAACATAACTAAGAACCACCGCGATGAACAAGGCTTTCGATTTACAAAAATCGCAAGCCAACAGTCTCAAATCAGTTCATTAATTCAGGAGTTACGGTGCCACGGACAAACAAATACGTCAAACTTATAATACCTTCCTTTTTTGCGTAAGGCTGTTAAAACACAAATAAGTTTATGAGACAAACATTCAAGCCTTATAACGTATACATATACGCTAAAAACAAATGCAACAAATGAGCGTTCCCAAATACTTATCTTAGTTTGTCGTCCAAAATGTTCAGCTTAATAGTAAACATGACTTAAATTTCCCAACATATTTTCTACATAAAATATTATAGTTGATGACAGGCAAAGGCATAAAGCGGGTCTGAGAGTCGTTGGCAATTCGTCGCCTAATGGTGCGCCCCGAGACCTGCGACACACCTCCGCGTCACTGAACACGGGTACGGATTGCGGACTTGGCTGGAAATTTCACGTTGGGGTTGAAAATGAATTTAATGTTATATTTTGTAGGTAATTTTTTTATGAATATAGGTAAAAAATAGTTATGTAATGCTATTTTTAGGGTTTCGTACCTTTTAAAGAAAAAAGGAACCCTTATAAGATCACTTTGTTGTCCGTCTGTCCTGTCCGTCAGGAACGCTTGGAGATATCCAGTTGATATTCAAACTAAATACTCAGATCTCCGGTCCCTTGATTTCGTGCAAAAAATAATATTTCGACACTATGTATCAAAATTCATAGGGTACTTTCAGTTGACCTATAATTATGATTATCTGGCTAACCTTGAATTTCAGGCAAAGCTCAACAAAAACATTAAATTTTTGTGCGGAACCCTCGGTGGGCGAGCCCTAGTACGGGTTTTTTTTCGACGGGTTCTTTATTGCTTGTCATCACTATTATTTCCACTAGTGCATTTAGGCCGCTCCAATGGCATGCAATTATATTTTTTTTTACTTCACGCTGTATCCCGCACGCAGTGTAGGCAGAGGGAACCTAGTGTTAAGACACTCCGTTCCCCACTTTCTGCCGAATTCTGGAGGCATTGCGTGTTGAGTGGCAGAACTCAACGCAGCGCTTAGCCTCGAGACCAGAGCGAAGAAATGAAAATATAAAAATAAGCAAATATTTCATCTCCTCGAGTGGGGGTCGAATCCACAACCAGTCAGTTTTAAAGTCACACTTCGTGCCGCTGCGCCACGACTGGCCTTCTTATATATTTTTAATAAGGTTTTTAAAAATTACGGCGATTCGGCAAAGTCAGAACGGCCAAATCTTTATAATTATCCTATGTAAACGTTGTTATAACAATATTAGTTTTACACAAACAAAATCAATAAGCTTGTAAAAGCGTTTTTAATTAAAGTAATTTAATAGACTTTCAATTTTCGGATGAGTTTTCTCGTTCATTTAGTGGCGCCGTTTGTTTGTTCTTCGAATTTATGTACCTTTATGCTCAGTTAGTTCGGCGTTGAAAATAAAAGGATGTGAAAATTTGTCGGCCCGCGGTCATAAATATCCGAAAGCGACAGCGGGTCCGCCATTTTCCTGTTGACAAAATCGCACCCGCAATACATACATCCAAACTTATAAAGTTTCCATTGTTCTCTGCTGGTCCACAGATGTTTACCCTATTTCATTCCTTAATTCTATTAATTAATACTTTAGATGTGCATAAAATCATTAATTATGTTATATGACAATTTTATGTGAAACAAAATGATGAATTACATTTTGGTAAATTGCTGTTATTTGAAATGGATTGAATTGTAAAATACAATACACCATTTAAAAAATATGTAGAAAGTTTGTTTTTAAAAAGGTCACACACTGCATCCCGTACATAGCAGAGTAGGCACAGGAAACCTAGTGTTAAGACTCTCCGTTCCCCACTTTCTCCCGAATTAAAAGCTTTGCGTGTTTAGTGGCGGAACTCAACGCTGCAAAGTTTGTGACTTGATAATGTCTTATAAATCGATAAAAGCCGGTTGCATTATGACTCATTGTCACGTTCCGCTTGAACCAAACGTGCAAGAGAGAGCACAAAACAAACGGTAAAGAGGCACGGGCGTACTACGCTTTCTACTTGACACGCATCTATCTATTCATTGTTACTTGTAGTTAAATAGTACATTGTTAAAAATCAAATTCGTAGGGTAGACAGAGGGAACCTAGTGTTAAGACACTCCGGTCCCCACTTTCTGCCGAATTCTGGAGGAATTGCGTGTTGAGTGGTGGAACTCAACGCCGCGCTTAGCCTCGACACCAGAGCGAAGAAATGGCCATATAAATTCCTCGAGTGAGGATCGAACCCACGACCAGTCGATTTTACAGTCAAACTTCGTGCCGCTGCGCCACGACTGTTATTTTTTGTTTAATTATATATTTGATGTCGTTGCCAATTTTAAGAATGAGATAAATATTCTTAGAGTATTGTGTCCTCGAAATTGACAACGCTCATTGAAACGATGGCTTCAAGCATATCTTGAAAAGAAAATAATCTTGATGGAACGTCCGGCAATAAAGAGAAAACGTCTTGGTAGACGTTTCTCGCTGTCGGTATAAAATGGGATATCTGGCAAAAAAAAAATCTTCTTCTTCTATTATTAATATTGTTATGTTTTATAGCAAGGTTTATTTATTCTTTAACATTTTTTAAGTGTTATTTCACACTAGGAATGAAAAATATTTATTAAGAAAACGTATAAAAATTAAAACGGTTCGATATTTGAACTTGCGCCTCTTTAACGGTATCGAAAGAGACGCAGGTTCAAATCTGGCTACGTTCAAATTTTTATACGTTTTCTTAATAAAGGCTTAATTAACCCTTAACCACTGACATGTAATTTCGTGACACTACGTACTGGTACGTACGACATAAGTACAAATTTTAATTGTCTCCTATTACATATTCAATATTAAATAAAGATAATAAAAAACAATATTGATGGCCACAGAAAAGTATTTATTAATCAACAACCACAATAGTACTTAAATTGACATAGATATTTTTGAAATTTTTACAATAAATGTTTCTAAAATATATTAACTTCCTTTTTTTAGCTTAATTACATATTAAGAATATGTTTAATTAGAAAGTTCAAGTTTAAAACAAAAACTTTAGTTTGCGTTGACTTTTGCTTTGAAGGAACAAAGATCTAAATATTTTCTGTAAATTTCAGCTTGATACCTCCACACGATATCGAGATAAATGACAGACGGACAGGCAAAAAACAAAATTATTCTATAGTGGTTTCGTTTTACCTTTAGAGTTGCGGAACCCTAAAAAGCGTATGTTTATACGTTTATATAAATTTTGAATACAAGAAAACTATTTATACGAATGAGGCCGGTCGTGGCGCAGCGGCACGAGGTGTGACTGCAAAATCGACTGGTTCTGGGTTCGATCCCCACTCGAGATGAAATATTTACTTAAATTTATATTTCCATTTCTTCGCTCTGGTGTCGAGGTTAAGCGCGGCGTTGAGTTCTGCCCCTCAACACGCAATGCCTCCAGAATTCGGCAGAAAGTGGGGAACGGAGTGTCTTAACACTAGGTTCCCTCTGCCTACCCTGCTGTGTGCGGGATACAGCGTGAAGCTAATTTAATTTAATTTTTTTATTTATAACGAACTAATATTAGCTTTTGTACTTATAAGAGGTTCTATTAACAAGTGTCGTTACTTCCGCGAGCATTCCTCGAGGAACACGAAACTAGAAGTCGCATAAACAATGCTGGCATGAAGTTTTCTTGAAGGCAAAGTTTTCACTTTGCACGATTCGTTTAGTTGTCGAGTTTATACCAGCGTTCTACATTTATTTCTACACATGATTTAATCTTTGCAAGTTGTAAATATATGAATTGGTTATGTGAAATATAATATGGAAACAAGAAAAATGTTGAGGCTGAGCGAGTGACGTGAGCGTGTGACTGTAAACGAGACAGGTTGTGGGTTCGATTTCCACTCGGGAGAATGGAATATTTAATGTTTTCATTTTCTCGTCCTCGTAAAGCGCGGCGTTGAGTTTTATTAATAAGTCAATTTAAGTGAGAAATTTGGAAAATAGAAATATTTTCCAAATTTTAATCTAAATTTTAATTTTTAAAATTTTATTTGAACTATATTTAACATTAATTAATACGAGTCTATTATTATGGGTTGAAAGTATTATTTTAAACACATACCTAAAGAAATTATTCAAGATACCTCAACAGTTTAGACGTAGGATTTTATTTCATTACACGTTACTTATGTCAGGTACATAAGTAAGTATTTCGTGTGACGCAGTTACGCATAGATACCAATAACGTAAACACATACTACTACAAAAATACTACTAAAGTTTAAACAACTTTGAACTTTGCTGCCAACATTTACGACTCGATTTCAGAATGAGGCGCATGCGGCCGTTACCCTTTGATACGCTTATGTCTGTGTGGGTCGTTCTTGACAAATGGCGTTTTAGTTTACAATGATAATTTCATTATTTATTTTGTTTAAAAAAATCCCTTTTTAATTTTTGAGTTTTTTTTAATTGTGTTAGGCTTTTATAGAGTAGTTAAAACTCTGGTTTCAAATAAAGTGGTGCTGACAAAAACACTCTGTTCAACTCTGTGCAATTCAATACTGTTGTTATATTTCTTAGTACCTCGACCAGGTAATAAGTCTTGTTAGATTGAGTCCAGCAAAATTAACTGCATTTTTTTACAGCATACCTAGTTTTGGGTAGTATATCAAGGTTTAGGAGTATAAATCTGGCATCTTGCATGCATCCCTCCCGACCCATTCGGCTCGGCTCCAAGCACGTATACAATTTACTTATCCACGGTACTATTTTATACGGTTATTTTGTAATATTATATGTATTTTTATGTCCATTTTGTCTAAAATAGTAAAGAAAATAAAGATAAAGATAAATTATTTATAAGTACATTTAATTATATGTCATGTAAAATATTGTTTTGTATGACGTGGATTTAAAAGAAATATATTTTCAATTTAATGAATACGTATTATCAATATACCTACATATTATATATTTAATACAACTAAAAGATTAGTGAACTAAAAAAATTGTTAACATTTTATTGTTTAAAGAAACTGTTACGACTTACATACGTAACTAATTAAAAAATTCTAATGAAACGAGCAAAAACAGAAACAGAAAAAAAGAAGCAGTTCGAAATGATGAATTTTATGAAAAAAAATCTTTTCAAATGAATCCTAAAGCAAAATTCATATATTTGCTACTAAACTCTTCAATCCATTAGATATGGTTGTGAAAAATACTTGCTTACGTGCTCTATTTACAAATATTTTGTTTATCCGCTTCCCGCTGTATCCTGCACACAGTAAGGTAGGCAAAGGGAACCTAGTGTTAAAACACTCCGTTCCCCACTTTTCGCCAAGGTCTGGCGAAAAGTGGGGAACGGAGTGTTTTAACACAGGCATTGCATGTTGAGTGGCGGAACTCAACGCTGTACTTTCGACACCAGAGCAAAGAAATGAAAATATAAATGTAAATAAATATTTCATCTCCTCGAGTGGGGATCGAACCCACAACCAGTCGGTTTTACAGTCGCACATTGTGCCCCTGCGCCACGTATGTCGCACAAATATTTTGAAACTGAAAAAAAATTTAGAGGGCGAGCATTGGCTTTAATAAGCAAATATTTCATTAAAGCAAGGTCGAGAGGCTCAGCCGTGTTATGCTAACGAACAGCTATTATGTTGCTCCCTCGTGTCACTGTGTGAAGGTTTTGCACTCTCGACCGAGTTATGGCAAGGGTTGAGGGTTGAGGGTTGAGGGTTGAGGGTTGAGGGTTGCTTTAGAAAATCACGCGCTCTCCGGAAAAGCCGCCGGCAGTACGGGCGCGCTCGGTGGCGCGGTCTAACGTGTTGGGGGTGTCTTCTTATAAATTCGAATAAAAATTACGACTCGAATATTTTTTTTTACTTCGATGAACAATAACAAGGGTGCAAATTTAAGCAAACATAGTGTTGTTCGTAAACGTTGATGTGAATGGATTGTTATTATTTACTTATTTTTGGAATGACTAAAATAAGTGAGTATTATTTTTTTTTGATAAGAATTATCTATATTTTTAATTAATTTTAATTAAAACCACGTACATGGAAGATAAATAAGACAACATTTTATTTTGGTAGCATTTAATAATGTAATAGAACCAAAAACAGTTATTTTAAATTTTTTTTTTACATTTTTTTAAAGTGTTATTTCACACTTAAGAAAGAATTATTTATTTAGAAAACGTATAAAAATCCCGTTACGTTAAAATTTTATACATTTTCTAAATAAGTATTTTTGTCACTAAATGTTGACTTAATTGTTATTAATCACTATTATTGAATTGGCTGAAGTTTTCCTTTCTTAGATATTGATATTATTGTTAAAGTCATATTATTATTTAAATTTTAATTAAATATTAAAAATAATTTAAACGCTGTTTAGACAAAAAAAAGCTGCACAATACAAAAAAAAAATAGAATATCCATATTATTTGCTGAAATTTGCCTGTAAACGTAATAAAAAGAATAAACAGTAAGATACTTTATTGAAGCAACAGAAGTGCACTCTTCTAATTGATACGAGCAGTCAAAGTAAATATTTGATCAAAAATTTTAGTCTCAGTTCCGAAATTCTTTGGAGCTTCCATCGCAATTAAGTGTTGTGATACTTCGCGTTGCTAAGTTTTATTTCAGTTGACATCATGTAGTTTTAAAAAATATATTTAAAGTTAGTTCAGTTTAACGTAAAATTTTCACGCACGTCCTTTTTATTATTGGTAGACAGGGAGAACTATATAGTAGTTCTGAATCTGTATTTATAAAATAAAATAAAAAATAAATAAATCAGCTTCACGCTGTATCCCGCACATTGCAGGGTAGGCAGAGGAAACCTAGTGTAAAGACACTCCGTTCCCCACTTTCCGCCAATTTCTGGAGGCATTGCGTATTGAATGGCGGAACTCAACGCCGCACTTTATTTAAATCAATTTGTAAATAAAAAAATATGTGTATATAGCATATTTTGTTTGACAAAATTGCTATCCAGATTGAATTGTTGCTGAATAAATAACTGGGTAGTTTAAGCGGGCGAAGCTGCGAGTGGTCGCTAAAATACAATATAAGCATTGAACAATGACAAAATAGTTCCATTTTCGACGGAATTGCCAGTTATAAATTAATACAATTTTATATATTTGTTTATATTTTTAGTAATAAGAGGTCAGTCAGCTTTATGTTTTCTGAATAGTATTATATTTTATTTATTTGTAAATACGTATTTACTTCGATAGAAAATCATGAGATTTTATTGTTTAATTCATATGAAAAATATATACAATTCATAATGTATGTACAAATAAAATGTTGATGTAGAGTTTGCATAATAGAAACAAGAAAGAATATTTTTTTCCATAATTATAGCTTAATATAAGAGTGCTGCAGAATTGGGTTTGCTTACAGCAAAATTACTAAATTGCATCAAAATCACTCTAAATGTTATTTGTAGTGAAAAGATTTTTCGTAATCATATATTCAACAATACTAAATGTTCTATAGGGCCAGTATCGGCGAAACTATAAAGAATAATTGCGTAGAGAATTACTAAAACTGTATATACATTCGAGTCACGTGTAAAATACGATTTACATTAACTTTATTTAAATGCAACGAGTCAGCTTGATACCTATCGACGGTCGTCTGCGGATCCTGGTTTACCGTCATATCGCTATCCGCTATCCTTGTTTGTGGATAGGCTAGGGGTGTACACAAGTCTCAAGGGTGATATAATAAAGATATCCAACCCATACTGCTTATTACGTTTACATAAGAATAGTATTTGCGTGTTTCGCCACCCCTATTGTACACAATCAGCAAATCTGAATTCAAAGTCGTTCGACGTACGCAGATAAGAGTTCCGAATGGAAGATGACAGTGAAGATACAATTTTATTTAAATAAAATAGGGGAATTTATAATTTATTTGAATATTGGAGGATGTTGGTTTTCGGCAGCAATTAAGGATATAAATCAATATTTAGATACGGAAACGTTGTTGGTTTATTACCGGGAAATATTGGAATATAGTGTTTGTATACTCTTTTACTGAAACAGATGCTAGCTAGTTTGTGGATATTCTGCGTTTTCTTACTATGTAACTAAGCCATTTAAAACGTGAAACCAACTAACTGTAAACAGTTGTAATATCATTGACACAAATTGACGATACATTTCTTTTGTAACATTTTTTATAATGTTTAAAGTAATATAACTTAACTTCTTCTTTAATATCTCTGTTATTATTATTCTTTATTTTTATTATCTTACTAACTTCAGGGTGAAAGATGTATCTTTCATATTTTAGATATATCTTTCACCATTTTTTATGTGTATCTTTTGTATGTATCTTTTTCGGGTTCCGTTCCGTTTTCCGTACCCTTAAGATCACTTTGTTGTCCATCTGTCTGTCTGTCTCAATCAAGAGCCTTTTTCTCAGGAATACATCAGCTAGCATCTATAAGTAGTATTAGTTTAGAAAAAAAAAACTGAAAATTTTAAAGTTGTGATTAATTCCTAAAAAATAATAGCCTTAAAAAGGGGGGCAAAATTTGGTATTAAAGCCGCTAGTTCAAGTGAGGTATCAAATGAAAGAGCTCTGGCTGAGATAAGTCTGAATTTCAGAAAAAGTTCATGATCTTTCTTTTTTTTACGGAACCCTTGGTGGGCCCCGATTTGCCGTTGTCCGTTTTTTTTGTTATATTAATATTATTGCATATACGCAATAATACTAATATAACACAAAACGTTATTAAATCTTCTTTTTATAAACATCTACAAAGTAGAACGATAACACTATTATAAATTTAAACAAGTAAATTGGTTAGGTTGTGATAAAGATGATCCTGATACGACGGACGTGTGGCTTAGCCCTAAAATGGGACAACTTTGACAACGGACGGACGCAATACGCAATTAGAGTGAGCGCCTTCCCATCAACATTTACATTTTAATTTGAATTTTGCCATACAATCTAATGAAATTTGATAATAAATAATAATTAATAATTAGCTTCACGTTGTATCCCGCATACAGGAGGGTAGGCAGAGGGAACCTAGTGTTAAGACACTCCGTTCTCCACTTTCTGCCGAATTCTGGAGGCATTGTGTGTTGAGTGGCAGAGCTCAACGCCGCGCTTTGCCTCAACACCAGAGCGAAGAAATGGAAATATAAATTTTAAGTAAATATTTCATCTCCTCGAGTGGGGATCGAACCCACAACCAATCGGTTTTACAGTCACACTATGTAACACTGCGCCACAACGGGCCTCTAATATGATAAGGAACGATAATTTTAAACATCTTATATCCTAGATGGACATTAAATATTTTGTGTTACAAAACTATTTTTGTAAATTACCGAATGATTCATTCTATTCTATGAAACTCTTGCTTGCGATACTCTGGCAGTAAAATTGACAAATTGTTTATTGAAATTTAATAAGAATAATATCAGGTAAATATTTTTTTATTCTTTATTTAGAAAAAAAAAATAGAATATTTTTAACATTTTTAAAGTGTTACTCCACATATAGGAAAGAAAAATACTTATTTAGAAAACGTATAAAAATTTAGCGTAGCGCGACTCGATCCCGCGCCTCCTGGAAACCAAACGCTCTGACCACTAAGCCTAATACGTTCTCATCAAGCTATGTCGAAATTTTTATACGTTTCTTATAACTTATTTATGTTGTTAGCAATTTTTTATACGTTTTCTAAATAAATAAAAGTAGAATATTCTTCTATAAGTTTGCACCAGGGACGTTCAGACATTTGAATAGATAGCGGGAATTTGGCAGTCCCTCGCAAATACTAAATACCAACAGTTAAAGATAATTACTGTGCTTTGCAATGTCTGGATATGGACTAGTACTATATTGAAGGCATCTCCTTCTTGTTTTAGACTAATAAACTTTATAAAATTTTGTAAGTTTAACGAATTGCATGAGATCTGTTATTTATAGTATTGTATAATACAATATTTCTAATGTTATTCGTGTATTTGAGGCCGTCGTGGCCCAGACACAAGAGTGTGACAGTATCGCAACGATTGCGGGTTCGCTCTCCACTCGGGGGAATGAATTATTACATATTAATATTCGTTCCGGTACCACGACACGGTATTGAGTCCCGTCACTTAACACACAATACCTCGAAATTTCAGCGGAAAATGAGGAACGGAGTGTCTTAGCACTAAGTAACCCCTGCCTACCTTACTAAATGTGGGATACAGCGTAAAGCTGAAAAAACAATCTATATATTTCCAATATTACAATATATTGTACGCGTTGTACACAATTTTTATTATACTACTACGTTTTTATTAATTACTTTACAAAAATCATATTAAAATTCGTATCAGAGCCTGTGTATAAATAGAAATAAAGAAAAAATATATCGGGGCAACCAAAAATATATTTCTACTTTCAAATATTTCAAACTCTATATTTATTCGTAAGTACTTCAAATGGACATTTAACATATTCGCAACGTAAATATATATACAAAAAAAAACTGTAAATAGAATAAAAGAGGCTATTATGTTGAATATCCAAACACAAACTTTGTTTCAATTTTCATATAAATAAATATGAAATATTTGTTTCATTTGAATATGGACAGAAGCACCTCTTAGTACGACTCCAAAGCTATAGTCCTATGGAATTCTCCATCAATATCGACGTTGAAACACGAACATAGAATAGCGATTCGTTAGTCTGTAAAAAGAAAATAATACGAAATCCGGATACGAACAGAGAATGGTTCCCATAGTGGAATAACAAAAGGAAAGCTATTGATGTCGTTTGACGGCCGTGGAGTCGTGGACTGTAGCGCAGTCGTAGCGATCATCTGGATCAGAGTAGCTGTGTTTTGATTGCGAAAGGCTTTTATTCGTAGCAACGTGGAGTTTATTATGGATGCTATGCGTTTATTACGCTTTTTAGGGTTCCGTACCTCATAAATTTAAAACGGAACTCATATAGGGTTTGTTATTAATACTCAGGTCTACGGTCCCTTTAAGGTTGCCGCGTCATCAAAATCTATAGAGTACTTCTCGTGGATATAATTATGAAATTTGGCAAAAAGTGAGAACTTGCAGTACAAATAAAAGAAAAAAAATCAAAAAGTGAAATATTATTGATATTTCATAAAAAAAATCGTTGCAAAACTTACAAAACTTACAAATGTAGTTGGTTTCACACAAAATGAATGCATACATCGGCAAACTTAAGTTTGTCAACTTTTATAAATTGTAATTACACTTACTTACGTACATTAATACTAAACTAATAACTAAAACTTTTACTTTCAATGTAAAAATTGCATTATTAGTATAAAACGAAAAAAAAAATAATGCAGATTAGTAAATTAATAATTTTATATATATCAAGCTGGCGAAGCCACGAGCATCTAGTAGTAGTAGTAAAATAAATAAGAATATATGTTTTGGTCATAAATTGTTTAATTCGTAATAGAAAACGTGGTGTTAACAAAACTGTAACCAATTTTTTCAACGACAGAGAAGGGTATACAAAGCGGCATAACTTTTAAAATACGCTCTTTAGCTTCACGCTGTATCCCGCAAATATCAGGGTAGCCAGAGGAAACTTAGAAACCCGTGCGTGAAAATGATATAAACAAATTGTGGTTAAATATAAAATACGAGTAAAGGAGCAGTCATCGAGGGCTCTGGTCCCTTCGTGAATATTAAGTTCGGCCATTAGGGCACTTTGTAATTTGAAAGCGTTTAGAGTGGTCGCCGATGAATTCGTTACTTAAACCCATGCTAACTTAACTTACTATTGATGAAGCGATAAGCTAAATTTTATATATGTATATAGGAAAATTTATATAAAAAAACAATAACTACTTTTAAGTTAATTGTGAATAGTGTTTATTGAAGTAAAACGCGGCGTTAAGTTCCGCCACTCAACACCTAATGCCTCAAGAATTTTGTGTAAAATGGGGAACGAAAGTTTCTTAATGGGGAACGGAATTACACTAGGTTTCTAAACTTCCTCTGCCCACGAAGCTGAAGAGCGTGTTTAATAAATTATGCTTTAAAAATTAATATATGTATATATCTATGATATTTCAAATTTTATACAAAAATTTGTCTTTCTATTGGCTGTTTATTAAAATCTATGTAAAGATATCCATCATTAAATATATATTTTTTTGAAGATTTAATATACATAAGTAATCCAATTTTCTATGTTATTTCCATGAAATGACAAAAAAACCTATTTAAGATTTAATCTAAAACTCACGAAAGAGGCTTGTCATTTAATCAAAAAGTAAAAAATAGAGTTCTTCAGCAATTATCAGTATCTAAGCAAATTTTGAGGCTGTCGTGGCGCAGGGGCACAAGAGTGTGACTGTAACGCGACGGGTCGTGGGGTAAATTATGATTTATTAACATTTTCATTTCTTCGCTCTGGCACTAAGGCAGTAAGTAACCCTATGTCTATATATCTGGCACTCAACACGTAATGCCTCGAAAAATTCGGCGGAAGTGTAGCTCTTAACACTAGGTTCCCTCTGTCTACCTTGCTGAAGCCGATTTTGTTTATTTATTGTTTGAAACTTTAAATATTTGTAAAAAGATATGAAACACAACAAATGTCATTTGTTAGAAATTTATAAAAAGAATCACATCAAAAATACTAACAAGCGAACTTAATGATCGGCGGATGCTGGACGACGAAAATTCAAAAGGCCAACGAATAAAAGTGAATAACGAAAAAGTTTTTATTCTTTTTCCTTTTGTCTCTGAAATCATATATAATACATGTACGTATCGCGTGATAAGGCTGGTGGTGGAGGTGTAACTTACATTTGTAGTTCATTTCATACAAAATGAGTGTATGTGTCTTTTCAGACACATACAAGTTAAGTTTGTCAACTTTTATAAGTTGTGCTACTTTATTTGATGTATAACCCTGAAATTGGCTTGGAAGCCTCGCACTTAACCGGATTTTTAATCAATACGATATGTCTAAATAACTTAGTTATAATACATGACTCAACTCTCTACATTCTGCTCATTTAAGAGGCATTAAGTGTTAGACTGTTAACGCCGCGTTAAATATTTTAATATACATACTTCTGGAAGCGAAGCGTTGAGTTCTGCCACTGACCCTGTGTATAACACATTGCGGGGTCAGTTACGCTAATATTGGAGTGTTTGTAATTACGCTAATATTGGAGTGTTTTACCACGGGTTCCCTTTGCCTACCTTGCTATATGTGAACTAAAATTCGCATAAATAACCACTTTGTGATTAGTCAAACTAATTCCAACTGCATCAAGACGGCGTTAACTTATACATTTCTTCCTTTTTATGTATTACTATCGACCAACTGGCGGCTTCGCCCGCATACCACCTATATATTTTATTATACTACATTTGCCAACCGATTGATTATATAATTTATATATTCAATCATTTTTCATAACTTTGAGAAAGTGCAAGCACTACGTGGTTGCTTGAGAGAATGTCACTAGCGGCAAGGGCGCCCCCCGCGGGACTCAACCCCATGCTTGCGGCCGTGTAAACAGACCGTTGAATTATTATTATTTTACGTTTTCTCGAAAAGTTTACGTCCAAATGACATAATATAAAAGCCAAAGATTGACTTTATAAAATTTCCTTGATGATGAAATAGCTTTCGCTCGTAAGTTTCAACATCTTTGTCAAATAAAAGGCGTTTTCAACGTCACCACCTTTCTTCATACTTATCACCTTTTTTCTTTGTCACAAAATTCTTTTTGTAACTTATTTATAAAAGATAGATAAACAGTATCCCGGACTATAATTTAGAGCTATTGTAACTGAATTTTTTTGTAATACATTGTGCTTACATATATGTGACTATATTTGCGTGGTTAAAGTAATACGATGGCGTTCCTAGGCAATGTTATTTCGTAAAACAGGCTAACTAAGACTTAAGCCGTATTTTATATAGCCCATAGCACTTCTGAGGAATGTAGCTTCCATACAAACCTAAAAATAAGTAAATCTGAACAGTAGTTCCTGAGTTCTTTAGCTTTTAAACAAACAAACACTTTACTATATTGTATATTATATTATAGACTAGCGGACCCGGACGCGGCTTCGCCCGCTTAAACTTAACGAATGCTTATAGATATATTTAGGAAATTTTTTGTGAAAATATGTAACTAATTTAAATAAAAAAAATATAAGTAAACGTAACCATAGTAAAATATTAATAAAAAAACTAAACAAAACCACCTACATTATTAATAATTTTATCTCTTTCTGTCTTTCTATTTCCCCGAGCTAATATCCAGAATAACTGAACTAATTTTTATTGGACTTTCAGTGATCGATTTTACTGATTTACCCGGGAAAAATCTTTTTACTCGTTTTCCTTGCGCGCGTACATAGATACTATATGAAATAACTAAAGTCCTTTTTACATTAAATATGATAAGTTTTGCGAGCAATATCAAATAAAATCCCAGAAAACTAAAACCACAATTTATTAAGTGTATAACAACGGTATAGATAACCATCCAACCAAGATGAAATAACCAACAATTCTCTCCTTAATTAATATTACACCGATGCCGCGCAGGGCCGCAACTTACACCACACCAAGAAATTTATGAAAATCTAACTAATACTCGAATAAGCGAAGAGCCAAAGAAAAGTATAAATTAATTATAAACAGCAAATAATTACATAAAAATTAACAGTAGTTCGAAAATGTATGAAAATTTACAAAACCGTCAAAGTCATCTGCCCGTTCGCGTCATACTATGCCGGTCGTATGCTAGGTCATTTCGAATCAGTGACATCTCCTTAATTATTTATTAGAATGTTATACAGTAAACTATAATTTCAATCTAGATGAAATGCTAAAAGTGACTATTATATTCATTTTCATAAGGATCAATATCAAATTATAGAAAATACATACAACAAAAACCCGATAAATATAAAGTAAATTAATTAAAATGGTTACTTGTTGTTACTGTGTTACTTTGCTCAAGCTTCAGAGATAAATATGGTATGTGTATCGCGGACTTTTTTAAATATTATTTAAAGGACAATATTTTTGTAAAACATTATTTTTATGTATCTCATAAGGTTGAGTCAGCGCACGCCATGCATGCGTTAAGCAAGCTCATTTTGGGTGACGTTTGCTTATAACAACAAATAAACTTTGCAAACCGTTGCTTAGCAACGGTCGGTTGTTATTAACATGGCGGAATAAATTGCCTGTCAAATTGAAAAATATTTTAATATATTAGTATATATCGACAATATTACAAATATGAGAAAAAAAAAGTAACCTATGTTCATCCGAAGACCCTCAAGTATCTCTGTATGAGTATTTTATTACAATTGAATTAGCGGTATGGCCCTGATTGCGGCACAGACAGACAGACAGAGTTACTTTCGAATTTATAATATAGGTATGGATTGTGTCACGCTATGTACCTACACTGCTATCCTATATTGTTTTGGACTTCCATTGTATTTGAAAAGTTATTTTAGAGATAAAACATTACATTTTAGTAGTAATTTTATAGCCTTTCGTGCCTCATGAAATCTAGAAAACGTTCAAAATATTATTTATTTATCAGTATACGAGTTACATATCTCCGTCTATGTTTCATATTGCCTGTTAAGTAATTCTTTTCATATGTGACATACATGTTTCATATGATTCTACACAAAACTACATAGCACATTTTACAAATTTTTAACAATTAATACAAATAAATAAATAAATCAGCTTCACGGTGTATCCCGCACACAGTAGTGTAGGCAGAGGGAACCTAGCGTTAACACACTCCATTCCCGACTTTCTGCCGAATTCTGGAGGCATTGCGTGTTGAGTGGCAAAACTCAACGCCGCACTTAACCTCGACACCAGAGCGAAGAAATGGAAATATTTCATCTCCTAGAGTGGGGATCGAACCCACAACCAGTCGGTTTTACAGTCACACTTCGTGCCTGCACGACTGGCCTCAACTAACTAACTAATACAAAGACAGCGAAGTATCTTTTTTTACAATATTTATTATAGCGATGTGTTCTGCACATACTTTATTTATATTTTTAGGGTTCGATGTACACACTGTATCACACTGTATCCCACTTTCTCCTTCACCACCACCGTCACCTTCTTCCTTTCAGGAGGCATTGCGTGTAGAGTTGCGGAACTCAACGCTGCACTTTGCTGCAAAATATCTTTATTTCCTTTGGTAAATTGAATCGAACCCACAACCTGTAGCGTTTACAGTCGCACGCTTTTGCCTTTACTCCACGATTGGCTTTTGCGTAAACGTATAAAGTAACCTTTCTTATTTAATAATATAAATCAGCTTCACGCTGTATCCCGCATACAGCAGGGTAGGCAGAGGGAACCTAGTGTTGAGACACCCCGTTCCCCACTATCTGTCAAATTCTGGAGGCATTGCATATTGAGTAGCAGAACTCAACGCCGCGCTTTGCCTCGACACCTGAGCGAAGAAATGGAAATATAAATTTAAGTAAATATTTCATCTCCTCGAGTGGGAATCGAACCCACAACCAGTCGGTTTTACAGTCACACTATGTGCCCCTGTGCCACGACTGGCCACGATTTAATAATGTCAGTTAAAATATACATAAATAGATTATAAAAAAAAAAAATCAGCTTCACGCTGTATCCCGCACACAGCAGGGTAGGCAGAGGGAACCTAGTGTTAAGACACTCCCGTTCCCCACTTTCTGCCGAATTCAGGAGGCATTGCGTGTTGAGTGGCAGAACTCAACGCCGCGCTTAGCCTCGACACCAGAGCGAAGAAATGGAAATATAAATTTAAGTAGATATTTCATCTCTTCGAGTAGTGATCGAACCCACAACCAGTCGGTTTCACAGTCACACCTCGTGCCGCTGCGCCACGACCGGCCTCAATAAATAGATTATAATTGATAATAAACAAAATAAATCACAGTAAAATACATCAAACCGAAACAATTAGCCCGTTCCTGTTCAATAAGCCTTTGTGTTGCTTCTTTATATTGCACACGTTATTTATAGATCTCCATTATACGGCGTCACGGGCCATAATTAATAAAGGAAGTTTGTAACAAAGAGCGGGTTCGATTTAATTTGTTCTCGAGGTGATTAATTTCTTGGAAGCGATGTGGTGGCGACGTGTCAACGTAATCTACGTCCCCTTCGTGTGAGTCACGCGCTGAAAAATATATATTATGAACAAATTATTCATATGAAATTATCGATTAGATTAATGTTTGGTGCTTTAACTTTATACTTTATTGTAACAGAATAAACAGAATGTAATAAAATTAAATATGTTTTATATGAGAGGCCAGTCGTGGCGCAGGCACAAAGTGTGACTGTAAAACCGACTGGTTGTGAGTTCGATTCCCACTCGAGGAAATGACATATTTACTTAAATTTATATTTCTTCGCTCTGGTGTCGAGGCAAAGCGCGGCGTTGAGTTCTGCCACTCAACACGCAATGCCTCCAGAATTCGGTAGAAAGTGGGGAACGGAGTGTCTTAACACTAGGTTTCTTCTGCCTACCCCGTTGTGTGCGGGATACAGCGTGAAGCTGATTTATTTATTTTTTATTTACATGATAGAAGTGAATATAGAGTTTGTTATGATTCTAGTATTGTTGAACATACGTAGGTAACTTTAAGACATTTTGAGAACTATTTAATTACAAAAACAAAATATTTTTAAAACAAAATAAAATCAAATTATATTTATAAAAATAAGGAAAACTTTTTAAGTAAAAAATATTTTTTTTTTTATAAAAAGTCACACTAAGGATATAATAGCAAGGACTACGAGGTCACTACTCTACATTTTGGCGTACAGTAAATTGTAGTCAATTACAATGTAGAGCTTTCACATTGTGCACAACCTGAAAACGATTTTCACGTAATTTTGGTGCAGTGTTCACGTTCAGGCCCAGTTCGGAATTACAAACTTCAATTGTTGGAGCGGGCAGGGTTAAAATGTCGTCGGTGTTTTCCTCAATTCGCGAAAACGCAAACTGCTTTGTTTTTCTTTTTTGTTTCTCTGCCTTTTACAAAAAATGTAAGTTTCTTTGTACATTTATCAGTATATGCCCATAAGGTAGGCACACTTTTCCATTTTCTATTTATTTTTGTATCATTATACAATTATAGGAGGGTAGGTAGCATCACCGTAGCCTTCATAAGCAACAGAGAAATAGGAAAGGTAACAAGTAAATTAATAATTTAATATATTTATATCTATACTAATATAATAAAGCGGAAGAGCTTGTTTGTTTGTTTGTTCGTTTGTTTAAATGCTAAGATCTCTGGATCAGAAGTGCTATAGGCTATATAACATTACGATGTAAGTCAGTATGTTGTATGACAAACATATTCAATTTTGTTAGACCTAAAATAAACTCCGCAACGCCGTATATCTATCTCTTATAAATAAATGAGAATAAGGCATTTTGTGACAAAAAATATTTGAAAATTGTAAGGTGATATTTTATTAATTTTTATTTCACATATATATTCAAACTTACGAGCGAAAGTTATTTCATCATAATGGAAATTTAATGTTGGCTTTTATAGCATGTGATTTGGACGTATTTTCGAGAAAATGTAAAATTAAAATAATTCAACGCTCTGTTACGGCCGCAAGCCTAGGCTCGAGTCCTGCGGGGGGCGCCCTTGCCGCCGATGACGTCCTATCATCCAGCCACGGAGTGTTCATGATTGAATGTATTAATCTGTTGGTAAATGCAGCATAGTAAAAGTAGGTGCAAATAGATGGTATGCGGGCGAAGCCGCGGTATATGTATATAATAACAATGTTTAGTTCCTTATGGTTTTTACTATGCCATTCTTATATAAATGCTTATACTGTCTCACGCTACCATCAAAAAGTCCCTAGCATATGTATATCGACTTTTGTAATTAAAACATTGACTTTTCTGTACTCTAGAGATGGGTTTTTCCAGGCCAAAATGTCTAACTGACAGTGAAATCGTAATAAAATATTTAGAACGAACGAGCGGATAAATAAATTAGATGAAGACAGCTCAGAAAGGATGTGGAAACTTTACAATCTTTAAGAATTGTTGAGAGTTGAGATGTTGAAATTTTATCTTTAAATAACAATTTTAAAAAATAATGAGGCCAGTCGTGGCGCAGCGACACGAAGTGTGACTGTAAAACCGACTGGTTGTGGGTTCGATCCCCACTCGAGGAGATGAAATATTTATTTAAATTTATATTTCCATTTTCTTCGCTCTGGTGTCGAGGTTAAGCGCGGCGTTGAGTTCTACCACTCAACACGCATTGCCTCCAGAATTCGGCAGAAAGTGGGGAACGGAGTGTCTTAAGGTTCCCTCTGCCTACCCTGCTGTGTTCAGGATACAGCGTGAAGCTGATTTATTTATTTTATTTTTAAAAAATAATCATTATATGCTTTATTTGCTGAAAAAAAAATACAAATCCACTGTAGATTGAAATGGTAATTGTTTTTTTTTGATCGTATGTAAGCAAGGGTGCCCGTTGGCAGCCGTACTAGTATACATTGTGCCGTAGTCGCCAGAATATAAAACTTAATGCAATTTTATTGTACTTCATGACTGAAAGTGGGCAATGGAGTGCCTTAACACTAGGTTCCCTCTGCTTACCCTGCTATAGGCGAAACACAGCGTACAGCTGGAAAAAACCAGGAACAGAGTATCTTAACACTCAGTCCCCAGGTTCCCTCGGCCTACCCTGCTATGCAGAATACAGTGTGAAACTCAACAAATATCAATGTATATTATTATATTTACTTATTTTAGTTCTTTGTCTTGTTATAAGACGATTGACGTGGAGACTTTGTCTCATACTACACATATAAAGATGTTATTTCCGAAACTTATCGAACTTACTTTGTAGAACATACAGACTGGATGTCTTTGATGCATTAAACTTGCATAGTTTGAGACCGTTGCTGGATCTTGGCGCGGGCAAAATACTGTAAACCGCATCAAGCAGCGCCAACTCGAGCGACAACTTTTATTTGAAAACTTAGCTTTCACTCCCCTGTTGGCACCTACTGTGATTTAATAAAACATCATAGAAACGTATATAACATGGTTACTTTTATGAAATTTGTTGACTCGAACGGTTTCGGTTCGATTTTGTGTCTTTAAAAAATAAATTTTAAATATTATATAATTTTAAAAAATAATTTTAAATAATATAATAATATTGATGTAGGCGTTGTTTTTTTTATTCAATTAGTTTTTTTTGCATTTCACTTGCTTGTATAAGTTAAATCAATTTTTTTATTAATAAGTTATATAATTATTTATTTAGGCCATTAGTGGTGCAGCGGCACAAAGTGTGACTGTAAGCGCAACAAGTTGTACGTTCGATTTCGACTCGAGGAAATAAAATATTTAATATTTCCACTTCCTTCGCTCTTGTGCGAAGCGCAGCGCGGTGTTGAGTTCAAAAACAAAAAATGTAAAAAAAAACTGATAACATTTTTTTTCTTTCTCGTAATAAAAAGTAGGCAGTAATTAAAAAAGTTATTTATACATTTACAAAAACATATTTTATATTTTTTCCAATAGATTAAATTCAAAAATTTTCAATAAATACTTTATTCAAATTCCATGCAAAATTTTTTGATATCTAAAGTTAAAATTCAGCCGACGTTTCAGTTACGGCGTGACTCAAAAAAGAATTTTGGCGTTCATTACTGCTGAAGCTGTGGCCAAATTAAATAATTTTAGTTCGTTGATCATTTCATTATCGTTTTGGTCAAAGTGGACTGGTCATTTTTAATTATTGTATTATTTTTACGTTAAAAGTATGACTGTAACATCGACGTCGAGGCTTAGCGTGGCGTTGAGTTCTGCTACTCAACACGCAATGCAGACAAACTTCACCACAATTCCGCAGAAAGTATGGAACGAAGTGTCTTAACACTAGGTTCCCTCTGTCTCCCCTGCTGTGTGCGGGATACAACGTGAAATTAAAATACCTAAATCGAGACGATATTATTTATGTAGTACAACCTCTGTTATTATGGCATACATCGAGGAAGGTCGTGGCGCAGGGGCACAAGCGTTTGATTGTAAACGTGACAGGTTGCGGGTTCGATTCCCACTTGAGAAAGTGGGGAGTTGACTGCCCTAACACTAGGTCTAGTGTCCATGCTCCATGCGGGATAAGCGTGAAGTCCAAGAAAAGTTTATAACGCTTAGAAGTGATAATTAAAATACTTTTTAAAAAACAAAATAAAGATTTAAACTTTAACACTTAGTCAATTGGTTCTTTTTTATATATTTTTTCCTTCTCCTTAATTGCTCTGATTGCGAAAGAGCGAAATAAAACCACATTGCGCAAGGATTTGCAGGCGCTGATCAAACTCAGACGAAGTCTTGTTTAATATCTATCTCCTCTGTTAAGTAATAGAAGATTATAAAAGAAAATGGCGAAAAAAAAAAAAATGGCGATAATTATACCTATAATTGTTCGTTATCTTAAAGAAACGTTTTTATTTATATATTTTTTTAGTGGTAGAATGTCATTTCTTTTTCAATCATTTTAAACGCGCAAAAAATGTAACTTTTTAATCGCTCTATCTATAAGATGAAATCCATTTTAAGATCTGATGTTCTTTAAATATTACTGAACAAGAATTTATTTATTTTTAGTAAGGTTTTTTCCTACTATTTTAAACATAGGAAATATATAAAATATAGATTTTTTTATAGAATATATGTAGGTAAAAAAAAAAGAAAAACTCGTGTTACTCTTTAATAATAATTCATTGGAATATTTGCAAATAATAAATGGTGTAATAAGATTTGTCTATATAAAAAATATCTATTGATATAACAACCAGTCATGGCGCAGGGACACAAGCGTCTAACAGTAAACCTGTCAGGTTGTGGGTTCGATTCCTATTCGGTGGAATTGAATATTTAATATTTTTATTTCCTCGCTCTGGTGTCGAGGTAAAGCACAGCGTTGAGTTCCACCATTCAACACCCTGATTGATGACTCCTGAATTTGGCTGAAAGTGTGGATTGAGTGAAGAGTCTTAACACTAGGCTCTCTCCGCCTACTCTGGTACTTACGAGATACAGTGAGAAGCTGAAAAAATAATATATATAGAATTTTGTGTTAAGTAGAATTTTGTAAATTTAAAAGGTTTATCTATATATATAAAAGGACTTGTGCTGACTGACTGAGGTAAGACGCACGCAGAGCCGTAACCGCTGATGGTAGAAACGTGAAATTTGGGCAGATGTTTATTTTCATATTCTGGACATCCACTAAGAAGGGAATTTGAAAAATTTTAATCCTAAAGGGATGATATAGGGGTTGAAAGTTTGTATGGAAAAAAAATTTAATCTGTACCGATTTTTTATAAAATTTGAAATTCAGACTCTTCAAAATATTTCATTGAACACGTGTTTCATGGTTTTTAACAATTCACCCCCTAAGGGTTCAAATAAGAGGTTGAAAGTTTATATGGAAAAATCTTTAAATTGCCACCGATTTTTATAAAAAATTAAATTCTGACTGTTAAAAATATTTTATTGAACACGTGTTTCGTGGTTTTTTTAGAAGTCACCCCTAAGGGTACAAATATGCGGGCGAAGCTGCGCGTGCCCACTAGTTCAATTATAATTAAAGTATTTTTTCTTGATACATTAATTTAATGAATTAAATTACTTATAACCCATTATAGAAACATATTTAAGCTCAGAAGTGGAATCAAATTGATCACTATTCAAAAATTATGAAATATGTTCCAATATCCAAAGCAATAAAAGTCGCGGCACTGCTTGAATGGTTTAAAGGAGATGGGGGGGGGGGGGGGGTGGCACCTCCTCCCACTTCCTCCCACCTCCCCACAATGGAACTGAATTTACCACGATACAATGAGCCGACCAAACCATTTAACGAGACGTGCCCGACCTTCATTTCGCATGTTATTAAACTGAAAAAAAAATAATAAAAAAGTGAACTTTGGCAGAAATTATCATGAAAAAGGAACCTCTAAAATACTCTCTCTATAAATGCAGGCGGTTTAAAGCGCTGCAACTTTTTAACATTAATAAAGACGATGGAAAGTATTAATTATCTCGTCGAAGTTAAGCTATTATCTCTTTTATGTTTACCTTTTTGGTTGTTTGGTCTTTTCTTTTTTGTAAGACATTAAACGATTTACATAATTCAGAAGTCGGGTAATATAATATGATATTTCACAATTTAAATTTCATTATTTTAGTTTGTTAAATTTTGTATATAAAAAAAATATTGAGGCTAGTCGTCGTGAAGGGGCACGCGGAAGGTTGTGGGATTCCTACTCGAGGAAATTAAACATTTAATTTCTTCGCTCGTGTGTCGAGGCAAAGCGCGGCGTTAAGTTCCGCAACACGCTATGCCTCCAGGGTTACGTGTCTTAATACTAGACTCCCTCTACTACATGAGATAGCAAGGCAGGCAACGTGAAGCTGAAAAAAAGTTTTAATCCGTAAGATGATACCTTTGAAATGAAGAGAGATTTTAATTAACGAAGTAAAGCATTGACTCGGCATCGGCTCTGGTTGCCGAAATAAATTTACGAACATTACCAGAAAGTAATTAAAAACATCAAAGTCATTTTTCGCTCACGAACATTTAATGCGCTAGTCAGAGGTTCAAATAAAAAGAAACACCTACTGATACAAGTTAAATCGTATGAAGCGAGTAGAAAATGTATATAAATAGAATAGGTTGAGGCTGTTGTGGTCTGGCGATAAACCGTCTGACTATAAGCGCGACGGTTGTGGGTTCGATTTCCAATTGTGGGAATGAATTATTTTTTCCTCGCTCAAGTAATATAACAAAATCTGGCGTTTAGTCAAATTCATATTCATATATGTGACGCAAAAAAACAATAGCTCGCTCCAAACTCTCACAAGCGTGCGATTGTGAACAAGACGGTTCTGAATTCGATTTCTGCTTGTGGAAATGAAATATTTCAAACTTTTATTTCCTTGCTCTGGTAATGACGCAAAGCGCGGTGTTGAGTGTCTTAACACTAGGTTCCCAGGCCTTTTCTGCCTATCTACTATATGCTAGATACAGCGTAAAGCTAAAACAAATAATAATAATGAAATATATAACTAAATCAAAAATTGTGATATATTATAATCAACCGATGCTTTACTTCGTTAATTAAAATCTCTTGTAGAGGCCGGTCGTCGCGCAGCGGCACAAAGTGTGACTGTAAAACCGACTGGTTGTGCGTTCGATCCCCACTCGAGGAGATAAAATATTTACTTAAATTTATATTTCCATTTCTTTGCTCTGGTGCCGAGGCAAAGCGCGGCGTTGAGTTCTGCCATTCAACACGCAATGCCTCCAGAATTCGGCAGTAAGTGGGGAACGGAGTGTCTTTTACTAGGTTCCCTTTGCTTACCCTGTTTGCGGGATACAGCGTGAAGCTAATCAAAAATTATATAAATAGTCTCTAATTAATATTTTAGTCTGTAACATACGTATGTCGCCGCGTCCAAATGGAAGCTCGTAAGCTCACTGTCAGTCCGTGTTGTGGAATTAATCAGTGACCGCCCTCGCTATCTTTTGTACTTCGATCCGAGGTCGTGGCTGTGGTCCTTTGTTAAACCTCTATTTGTTTTTCCATCTCTAACTCGAACAAATGTTTTATTTTCTTACATTTAAACAACGTTGTAGAGTCGGGACTTTAAATAGATATAGAATAGGTTTGTGAGGTAAATCCATATCGATTAAGCTTAAATATATAGTATTTTCTTACTATTTTTTTCAAGTCATTGCATTATTGTTTCGAATTCAAGTAAATTTCTCAAATTATTATATATAAAATAATAAGAAAAAAATATAAGAAAATAAAAATAAAATAAATCAGCTTGACGCTAAATCAGTATCCCGCACACAGCAGGGTAGGCAGAGGGAACCTAGTGTAAAACACTCCGTTCCCCACTTTCTGCCGAATTCTGGAGGCATTGCGTGTTAAGTGGCAGAACTCAACGGCGCAATTTGTCTCGACATCAGAGCGTAGAAATGGAAATATCAATTTAAGTAAATATTTCATCTCCTCGAGTGGGGATCGAACCCACTACCAGTCGGTTTTACAGTTACACTTTGTGCCGCTGCGCCACGACTGGCCTCAAGAAATACGCAGAAAAAAATATATATACGCAGTATTTCATACGTCGCGTTAAGAACTTTAACGTATTAAGGTTACTTTTGCTGGAAATTGAGATACTTGCCCTTAATTGTCAGTATTTAATATAAATAAAGAAACATTTTAATACATTGTATTCCATAAAAGGTTTAAAATAAAAGTAAATTGCCTTTTACTAGATGGAAAAAGATATGAAATATGTTATTTATTTTCACTGATTGACATTCATAAGGGATTTTATATAAATAGGTAAATAGTGGAGCCAGTCCTGGCGCAGAGGCTCCAGCGTGTGACTATAAACGCCACAGGTTGTGGGTTCGATTTCCGATCGGAGAAGTGAAATATTTAATATTTTCATTTCTTCGCTCTGGTGTTGAGGAAAATCGATTTATTGAGTGGCGCGATGTCTCCAGAATTCGGTGGAAAATGGAGAATGGTGTGTTTTGACACTAGGTCTTAGGTTTTCTATGCCTACCTTGCTATGCTGAAAAAAAAGGTAAGTAAGAGCCAACGTAATAATGTAATATAATTTGGCATGCTACCCCTGCTCTGTAATTTGGAGATAGTAATCGTAGATGGGGGTCGAGTCCTCGTGATTTAGTACAGTAGTCTCTTGACTTAACGAGGGAACTTTTTCTGTCTCTGAGCACATAAAAATAAATTAAATGAATTACAACGTCTACTAATAGCCTAATATGAGTGCTACAGCATTAAACAGCTAGCTTAATTAAATAGCAGCCATTCGAGAAAGATTTTAATAAGGTAAAAAGGTTATGAAAATTATAATTAAAGAAATATAAGCTTTTAAAATTTATTATTATTTTTTTAGTTTCACACTGTATACCGCAAGACGTGGGGTAGGTAGAGGGAACCTAATGTTAAGAGACACCTTTGCCCACTTTCAGTCGCGTTCCGGCCGAATTACGACACACTTTGCCTCGACACCAGAACGAAAGAATGAAAATATTAAATATTCCATTACCTCGAGTAGAAATGGAACCCACAACCTGTCGCGTTTACAGTGACAAAGTGGCACACTTGCGCCACAACTGGCTCCTATGATAAAACACACAAAATGTTTCTATCACTATTTTTTATCATATATAAGCAGAAAATATATAAAAAGATGGAAAAACAGCCTCCACTCGGCCTTTTACACGATAAAAGTGAAGTAAAAAATATTAGGTCGAAAAAACTATATATTTTAACGATAGTTCCAAATGGCTATTACGTATTTCAACTTGTGTGCGCAGCTCGCCGAAATTGGGTGCGACATGTTTAAGTGCCGAACTATAAAAAGCTTGTCCAGGTTAGTAACTCAGTTAGAATTGGGCTGAAGCTTTCGGATATAGAATCATTGCCTTTGCACTTTTTTAATAAATTCTAGATTTAATTTATCAAAATTAAAAATTAAATTAAATCAGCTTCACGCTGTATCCTTATATTATTTCGTATACGGCAGGGTAGGCAGGGGGAATCTAGTGTTAGGACACTCTGTCCCCCACTTTCCGCCCAATATTTCAAGGTATTGCGTATTGAGTGGCGGAACTCAACGGGTTTTTTGCCTAAGTGCTAAAGAATATAGAATCATTGCCTTCCCACTTTTTTAATAAATTCTAGATTTAATTTATCCCGGATAATTACTTAAAAAAAAACAGCTTTACGCTTTATTCCGCACACAGCAGGGTAGGCGGAGGGAACCTAGTACGTCGTCCCGTCCGCCGAATATTTCGAGGCATTGCGTATTGAGTGGCGGAACTCGACAGGTTTTTTGCCTAAGTGCCAGAGCGAAGAAATGAAAATATTAATAAATAATAATTCAATCTCTCGAGTGGGGATCTAAGCTACAACTGTCACGTTACAGTCAAACTCCTGCACCATAATGGCCTGAATGGCTTACAAAGGCCCGTCGTGGCCCAGAAGCACAAACGTGTTTATTTTCTCGAGTGGGTATCATCCCCACTCGAGAAAATAAAATATTTATTTAAATGTATATTTTCATTTCTTCATTCTGGTGTTGAGGCAATGCGCGACGTTGAGTTCCGCCTCTAAAATTCGGCAGAAAACGGACGACGGTGGGGAGACGAATGTATCAATACGCTTTAACTAAATACCCTTTATCTAACCTGCTGTGTGCGGGATACAGCGTGAAACTGATTTATTAATAGATACGTCTATTGTTCAAAAGAAATGTTACGTCAAATTGTAATATTTGTATAGACAGTCGAGTACAGGTACAAAGTAGGTAAAGATAACCTAGAATTAAGACAATTTGTTCTCTACTTTCGGTAAATTAGAGCGACCCGAGCGTTCTATATGATTTGGCGTATCCCAACGCTGCGCATTATCGACTGGAGAAAACAACTACTCCGAGCGGGAATCAAACCTACATCTATGTCTCTTTTTTCCAACTCTTGTAAAATAACGACGTAGTTAAAATCGTCTATTGTCTTTTACAACTCTCGTCCAATTAAAATCTGTCAATCGTCCGATTCCATGCACTTATCTTTTTGGGTGGGCGTCCTCTACCTCGTGCGGTCTCCATGATAGAGTTTCAAAATCAACCTTTTGTAGATGTATTTATATAATTTTATTTTAAGTTTAAAATATTAATAGTATCCTTAAATTTATTGTGAGTAGAGCACTGTAATGTATTGTAAAAGTGTATATATATAAATTTAATAATCTATATAAAAAATATAACTATAAATTATTGAAAATAATTATTGAAAACACCGCCGTTGTGCTTTGGTGATTTTTTTTTGCTTTACTATTGCTATTAATAATAAAACGAAAAACAAAATCTATATATATAAAAGGACATGTACCTGACTGACTGAGGTATAGACGCAGGCATAGCCGTAACTGATGATGGCAGAAACGTGAAATTTGGACAGATGTTTATATAATCTGGACATCCACTAAGAAGAGGTTTTAAAAATTTTAACCCTAAAGGGATGAAATAGGGGTTGAAAGTTTGTATGGGTTTTTTTTAAATCGGCACCGTTTTATATAAAATTTGAAATTCAGATTCTTAAAAATATTTCATTGAACAAGTGTTTCATGGTTTTTTTAGAATTCACCCCCTAAGGGTTCAAATAAGGGTTTGAAAAATTATATGGAAAAATCTTTAAATCGCCACCGATTTTTATAAAAATTTAATTAAGACTGTTAAAAATATTTTATTGAACACGTGTTTCGTGGTTTTTTTTTAGAATTCACCCCTAAGGGTGTAAATAAGCGGGCGAAGCCGCGCGCGCTTTTTTTATTTAGTATTAGATAAACGAAATGCACATTTTCGCAACAATATCCAATTAATACAACAAAAAAAATTATCTACGAAACTTTTGCTCTATAGTTAGAGCCGACAAACTTTGTAAGTCTTGTCAGGTACAAAAATTCTACTCGATTGGAGCGAACAAGACAGTGATTCTGCTAAATTTAATCTGTGGAACTTTTCTCGACGTATTTCGCACGAGTTAGACTCTTGATTTAGTGAGAACAAGCCTTAATTAAAACCAGGTTATAATTAAGGATTACATTGTTTAATTTGTAAGCAAAGAAATGAATTGTTAATTAATATACTCTATTGTTTTAACTAATATAAAGATTTATTCAGAAGCGCCTGATGAAATATATATAGCAATATTTTTCACTTGCGTTAGTTTATTTCTGTAGTTATACGTTAGTTTTGACTTATGATGATTACAGTGGTCGTGGTGAAGGGTCACAAGCGTGTGTTTGTAAACGCGACGGGTTGTGGGTTCGATTTCTGCTCGAGGAAATAAAACTAATTGTAATAAAATTTAAATGTTTTGTTTCATCACTCTGGGGTCGAGGCACAGCGCGGCGTTGAGTTCCGCCACTAAGCACGCAATGCCTTCATTTAGTGGAAAATGGGGAACAGAGTGTCTTAATACTAATTCCTTCTGCCTACCTTATTATGTGCGGAATACATAATGAAGCTAAAAAAAAGGTATAACTAGTAGCCGCTTTGGACTTTATGACCCTCGCTACACTACCCGTTGATATGGAATATACGTTGTTATAGGAATTATTAAAGACATTGCGTGTTGTGCTGTTAACCCACGACAAAAACAGAGAGGTGTTATAAGGATCACGATCCGTGAATCGTCATTAAAATTAAATTAGCGTTTCGAGAAAAATATTTAAAATATAGATGAAATCTCAGGTGAGTACAATGGTATACATAATTCAGTATGGTAAATACATTTACAGAAATGCTATAATGCTAGGTACAGAGAGACAAGTCGTGGCGCAGGGGCGCAAAGTGTGACTGTATAATCGACTGATTGTGGGTTCAATCCCCACTCGAAGAAATCAAATATTTATTTACATTTATATTTTCATTTCTTTGCTTTGGTATCGAGGCAAAGCGCGGCGTTGACTTCCGCCACTCAACACGCAATGGCGGAAAGTGGGGAACGGAGTGTCTTATCATAAGGTTCCTTCGGCCTACTCTGCTGCGTGCGACTGCTACGATACAGCGTGAAGCTAATAAAAAAAAACATCTATATTTTATCATAAGCATATCTTCATGAAAGAAATTTACTAAAATATTTTGTTTAGATATATAAATATGTTACGCCACTCCCAAGCTGCACCTCTCATCTACTCATTCACTTAACGTTGTTGGGAAACCCAAACTTACTTGTGGATATCCATAATGACCGTTGCGCATTGCTGTCTACTTAGAAAATGGAAATGGAACATTTTACAAGGGACAATGCTTGTGTGCTCGTATAGCGTGTTTAAGTGTATTTGTGTTTTTAAGTCATGACTTTGGGAATTCGGCAAAAATGGAGGAACGGAGTGTCTTAACACTAGGTTCCCTCTGCTTAACCGGCTTTGTGCGGGATATAGCGTGAAGCTGAAAAAATATCACATTTTTTTTGGTGTGCCTTGAATTTGTTTTTTTTTCAGCTTAGCTATTAATGAAGCAATTTCGACCGAATATGGGGAACGGAGTGTCTTGACACTAGGTACACTTAGTCTGGTTTGCTATGTGCGAAGCACAGCGTGAAACTAAAAAAAAAGGCAGACCAAAAAAATCTGATATAGCTCCAGGGCTAGGCAAAGTAGACCTAGTGTTAAGACCTTCCTTGCCACAGGGCAGACAAAGAAAACCTATTATTAAAACACCCCGTTCCCAATTTTCCTTTGTTTTGCATTTTAATGAAAAAAAAAAACATTTTACAAGTGGTCGCGAGCCTGGACTTGTTCATTAAAAATCGACTAGCCACGCGGCTACCTTTCAGCGATTGTGAACAACGCTTGCCTTCTATAAATGTTGCATGATATTGTTTGTGTTCGTATCGGACAGACGGTCGTCGGCCCTGATATCCGTTTAATATGATAATCCGCATGCAAACAAGCGGCGGATTGCCCGCCTAAATTATTTATGCGCCCCGCCCTGCGGTTGATGGCTTCACTTGTCAGGGAGGCTTGACTTTTATTGAACCCTAGAGTTTCGGGTTGACAGGTGAGTATAAAGTTTTCACGAATAAAACCGCGAATAAATCATGTAAACCGGTTTCCAGATTTCCAGGTTCTCCCTTTATATGTAACTGACCGAGTGACCGCCCACACGACACGTTCAGGGATTAACTTTGCATTAATTATTGCGGAGCAGGTTTTAAGTAAGCAAATGTGGGTTTAGAACACATTGCTCTAAATTTATGGTAGGCGTTTGGATTTTATAATTGTTATATATATTTTTTGTACTAGATTATATGTGATAAATTATTTAGCTGAGCGAAGCGAAGCTTTTACTGGCCAAAAGTGTGTTTCGTTGTAATAAAACTAAACTGTTAAAGCTACAGCTCTAAAATTTTGCAGGAACGTTGTGGACGACACTGGTGCTCCCAGCGAAGTAGTTCGGTAATAATTGTAATTGTAATTTTTGAGTAAATGGTCAAAATGTATCCCATAAAGTTGAACTGTGGAACGTTTTGAAATTCATGCGCACAGATTGAACTTTGACTGACTTAACCCAGCGCGTGCGGACAAAACTTCGTGCAACATAGCTTCGCGATCCTAGTACTACTACTTGTAATTAATGCTACTTTAAAAGAAAAAGAACAGATTGACCAATATAATGTAACGCAATGCTTCCAGATTCATCGGACAAAGAGAAACGGAAGTGTCTGTAATTAACACTAGGTCTCCAGGTTCCCTCTGCTTTCTCTGCTTTGTTCGAAATACAGCGTAAAGCTAAAACCAAATAAGCTTCACGCTGTATCCCGCACACAACAGGGTAGGCAGAGGGAACCTAGTGTTAAGACACTCCGTTCCCCATAAGACCGACACAGTGGGGGAGCGTAAAGCTAAAAAAGATATATTGAAGCTTTCCTACCGAACATAACCAAGAACCAAGAAAGATTAAGACAGAACTAATCTATATGAGAAATCCGTGGTGGACGCCACAGCTTAGACGGATCGTAATCAATTTCGAAGTAATTGGATCTGGTCAGGCGGATGCATCATCCCAGATCCCGTTTAGTCGGTAGGGACGTCTTAATGAAATAATGTTGGCTGTAATTTGATTGTCCGTCTGCAGTGTTGCCTCGCCTCGTGGATATTGATCGCTCATTATGTATACGTCTGGCGACGTTATGATATTGATGCTGTATGAAAATTTGCATATATGTTTATATTTTGATTAAAAATTGTTATATTGCTTTTTACCGACTGCTAAAGGAGCGTTATGTTTTTCGCGCGTATCTTGAATGTATGTATGTCATATTTTTTATTACCTCATATCTCCAAAACCGCTGAACACAATTGTGGTATCGTTAGAATTGTATTAGCAGCCCAAGTGTTCTTAGATAGGTGACGTTAAAAAAAAACAATCATGGCGGCTGTGGGATGCCATTGCACTTAGTTAAAAAAAAAATTCGTTTCGAATACCACAATATGGGTATCAAATTCAAGAGCTTAATACAAGGATTTCAAAAAGATATATCATGCATGAATCCTGCCAAAAAAGTGAAATATATAAAATATTTGTAAAAACAAAAACCCCGACTGCATAAAACTAAAAAGAAAATAAACAAACCCAATAGTTTATTAGGATTAACAGTCGGGACCTTCAAGTAATTCTTCAATCAATAAAATCTTTACCTGAAACCCCGCATAATTTAAAGAGGTTCCGACTGTTAATCCTAATAAACTATTGGGCTTGTTTATTTTCTTTTTAGTTTTATGCAGTCGGAGTTTTTGTTTTTACAAATATTTTTTATTTACTGCAAAAAATTTCAAATTGCATTTTGAACTGTACTGTATATCTCAAGTAGGTACTTACTACTCCCATTAATATCCATTCGTTCGTACTAACAGATTTCCAATTAAATTCTTTCAATTATGTGTGATAGTTATTGTAGGACATAAAATCTGACTAATAATTCAAAAGAAAAAAAATAAAACCAAGTATATTTTTAAGAAACTGTGATATCTTCTTAAGGCAGACACATACAAAGCTGAGATTCTTTTAAATTTCTCTATAAAATTCTAAAATGCTGGCTTTAGAAACTTCCTCTGCTATGGTTCACCACTTTGGCTTATATACTTTAATATATCACGCCGTATACGTATATACCTCAAAGCTTTTCATATACGCGAAGGTTTCATATACTTTAAGTTAAAAAATTCTTCACTTCAAAAAACAGTTTCACGTAGTATCCCGCAAGCACCATGGTAGGCAGGGAAACCTGGTGTTAAGACACTCCGTTCCCCATTATCCGCCAAATTCTGGAGAAATTGTGTGTTGAGTGGCGGAACTCAACGCCGCGCTTTGCCTCTACACCAATGCGAAGAAATAAAAATATAAATTTAAAAAAATATTTCATTTCCTCAAGTGGAAATCGAACCCACTACCTGGCGTTACAATCACACTGTGTTTTGAGTTTAAAAATAATTTACATAGAATCGCTTTAATATAATTGAATTATATTCAACCGATATAATAATAAATCTCACTAGGCGACTTTAAAAACACCATAGATATTTTAAATTTATACTATTCCTCTTTATAATACCATAATTATAAATGACCTATTTTATTATTCTCATTTTAATACAGAAATAAAAGATTTCATTTATTAATGAGGCCAGTCGTGGCGTAGAGGCACAAGTGTGAGACCGGTTGTGGGTTCGATCCCCACTCTAGAAAATGAAATATTTAATTTAATATTTTCATTTATTCGCTCTGGTGTAGAGGCAAAGCACGTTAAGTTCTGCCACTCAACACTCAAAACGACGGAGTGTCTTAGCACTAGGTTCCCTCTGTCTACCCTGCTATGTGCGGGATACAGCGTGAAACTATTTATCGATTATTTATTAATAAGCCCATAGTAAAATATAATTCTGTAATAAGCTGATTACAGTAATTAATTTATAGGTTTTAAATTTTTATTTAAAGTAATTAATAATGTGATGTGACTCGTCACATTTCACTCTATACTAAGTGCGGGTTTGATTGGAATTGATATTCACTGAACGAAGTAGGTCGCTGCTTATATGGTTCAGGTAGGTTATGATCATTTAGTAATATGTGTATGACATTGTACTAAATATCATAATAATATTATAGCATGTGGTTCTTTTATATCAGGGGTTCCCAACCTTTTCTTGATCAAGGACCACTTTTATATCATACTTGGTAGCAGGGACCACTATGTAGGCGATATAAAAAAAAATAACAATCGTGTGACTGTAAACGCGGCGGTTGTGGGTTCGATTCACAATGGGAGAATAAATTATTATTTATTAATATTTTTATTTCTTCGCTCTCACAAGGCAGAGCACGGTCATTTGACCATGTTATTGGGCAGAGGAAATTTTTTGGCCTGTAATTTAAAAACTTCTTCAACGGCTTTGATCAAACATGGTTTCACGTGTGTTTTTCCGACTGTGTGAGGTTTTTTAGATTGTGCTATTAATTTAGAAATCTCAAACGACAGTACTACGTGCCATATGCTACCATCCAATGCGCTTAGAATAGGATTACCCTGGTACTGATGGTGTCTTAGTGGCAGCACGCATAGATCAATTATCTGGCCCGAAGTTGACTCAGGCGTCGGTTTCCGAGTAATGTATGCTGTCATAGATCTCCTCCGCTTATATCGTAATACTTGGCGATTTTAATGCGCATAATACCAGTTGGCTTGGACCATGCACCACAGACCACGCAGGGAGAGCTTGACCTTGCTAGGGCGAATGGATTGTCCTAAGTTCTTGAGCCACCTACTTGACTCCCGGACGTGGACAACCAGAATTTCTCCTTACGGACCATCTGCTGACTTAACATCCGGAACAGTACATTAAAAATAGCCAGCTCTTGGTTTATCTGGTGGATCACCGATTGATCAATGACTGTCAATATAGCTTCCGCCATGGTCGAATTCGTGAATTTAGGATTTACCTAATCCACGGCTGCGTGGCGGTCTGCGGCTATCGAAAACCAGGGAGAGGGCCTTGCAGTTAATTTGGATATGGATAAGGTCTTCGATCGAGTGTGGCATGAGGCGCTTCTGCAAAACTTCCATTCTACGGGCTTTCTCAGAATGTATGTAAGTGTATCGCCAGCTTTCTCACTGGGAGCAACATCAAGGCCATTGGTGATGGGTTTTTGCACAGAAATATTACTCGTGAACGCTGACGTCCCTACACTGTTTCTTCTGAATATCAATTACATGTTGGTTGATACTAACATATATTGCTAAGTGCTATCATCTGGATAGCACAACGAATGCTGTATACTCCGGTCCAGCAAGTCTTTCCAGGGAAAACATTGGCCAGTGCAGAAATAAACTTGTGCCTTCATTTGAAGAGTCGCTAATGGGGTTAAAGTAACCTGCTACAGTTAAAGTCCCAGAAGACAGAAATTTGCGCATTAACCACTAAGAAAATTCTATTTATCGTGTCACCAGTTTTCTAGATCACCCGTTTAATAGCCGCGGCCAGTTTCATCACATTGGGCCTTAGTGCTTCCAGTGACTGCCAGTATCGTGATCATCTGAAAAGCAAAGCCAAGTTAACTTTTAAGAAGCTGAGGATATCAGCAGAGCAAGACAATCCTTCACGTCAAAACACCGATTGGCCCTCATCAGCCTCATATGAGAAAAGTATCTCATTTCTAGGCTTTTGCGCCCCAGTATCAGCTTGAACCATTTGATCGAATACAACGTACAGTAATTTGAGTCGTTGGAGAGCCAATGATCTGTGAAAAGCTTGATACTTTGGATTTGCGTAGGGACGTCTCCTCGCTGTGTGTTCTCAATTGTATATATCATGGGCAGTGTTTCATTAAACTACTTGTCCTGTCATCTGCCGCTTAATTTTCCAACCGCACACTACGTCTCAGGCACTCCACGTGCCTGGTATCCAGATGGTTAGGATGGTGTTTAAGCTTGTGACGTACTGTACGGATTCTTAGACACTTTCTGCCACACGCCACGTATTTGGAATGTCGCGGAATGGTCTACCTGTAGCAGTGTTTCCAGGTCGTTACCACTTAGGTACCATAAACGTGCCTATCTCCACCTCAAAGGCCGGCACCTGTAGCTCCTCTGGTGTTTTGTATGGCGATGATGGTGAGGTAAATAGATGCAGCGAAAATTTTCATTTAATAACAAACGAAAGATTTATCAACACAAAAAAAAAACACCTACTATTTAAGGATATTATTATTCACCGACAAATTTAAAAATATAATTGAATTGATGAAACAGTCAGTAAAAACTATTTACGTCCTCATGTAGTTCAGTAAAAGTAAATACTATACTGACAGTAATTTATAACAAATGACAGCGTAAAGCATAGGTAATTGATTGCATATATCTCAGATACGATAAACGTTCAATAGGATGGTTGACCACTAGTCAAATCCAATAGGTACTTCGAATATAAAATCAACTTTGCAAATTGTCAAAATACCATGCGTTGCGACGTCTTAACTTCTTTACGTGAACTTTCATACTTAGTTCATAAAATCAATGAATTAATGTGTAATTATTTTAAAACATTTTAATAAATATGTATGTCGAACGAGACCGGAGCATACTCTACTACTACCCATGTAGCATGCTCTTCTCACCCACTGCAATGACCAACGCCTCACCATCCTCTAAAATTAAAATCTTTCGCGGACCACCTTTAGGCCTCTGCGGACCACTGGTGGTCCGCGGACCACCGGTTGGGAACCACTGTTTTATATGGATTTATAAATTAAGCAAACATTTTATAAATTCATTATTTATAGTAAAGTTAGGCTGTTGTGGCGAAGTGGTGCGATTGTAGATGCGGGCGTTGTGTATTCGATTGCCATTTTGGGGGAATTGATTCTTATTTTATTTGTATTTTTTATACGTTTTCTAAATAAGTATGATTCTTATTTGTTAATATTTTCATTTCTTTGCTCTTGGCAAAGGTAAAACGCGACGTTTCAGAATTCGTCGGAAAACGGGAAACTGAAGTGTCTTAATTGGAACGGAATGTAAGTGTAAAAAGGGAACCTGAGCCTTAAAAGTCGGTCGGGTCAGGTTCGGTCCCTCTACCAAACTAGAGATGTGCAGGATACAGTGTGAAGCTAAAAAAAATCTCACAAAATTTGACTTCTACTAGTTTAAAGAAATAGCACTACAGTTATTGCAAAACATACATAAGACAAATGTATAGTTATATATAAATGTATAGTTATTAGTTTAGTTATATTTTTTGTAGGTGTATCAGGTCAGTGAACAAAGTAGAGTTCTCGTTTACTAATGATATGATATCATTACGGCTGATAGTGTTTTTGACATTTCAAATATAAAAATATATATATATATATTTAATTGGATTTTAAAATTATTCTTTTGTTTTAACGATTTAAATACATAAATAAGCTTCACGCTGTAATCCGCACACAGCAGGGTAGGCAGAGGGAACCTAGTGTTAAGACACTTCGTTCCCCACTTTACGCTGAGTTCTGAAGACATTGCGTGTTGAGTGGCGGACCTCATCGTCGCGCCTTGCCTCGACACCAGAACGAAGAAATGGAGATATAAATGTTAATAAATATTTCATTTGCTCGAGTGGGGATCGAAGCCACAACCAGTCGATTTTACAGTCACTCTTGCGCCACGACTGGCCTCTGATTTAAATATATACAAGAAATATAAATAAAAAATACCATTAGGGTCGTAGTGATGCAGAGACAGTAGCGAGCGATTGTAAACACGAGGGTTGTGGATTTTATTGCCACTCGGAGGAATATATTTTTTAATATTTTCATTTTCTCGCTCAAGCCGTGTGATCCCGGCCTAGAATAGGATCATCCTGGTATTGGTGGTGTCGTAAGAGGCGACTAAACTACGTGTGGTAGAGTCACGTCGCCAGCAATGGCAACACGCATGGGCAGACTCGACCGGATCATTACCACCCCCGGCATTTAACACCGGCGTGAAGTAGTGGTGGTTTATGCCACTGCGTTTCGCATCAGGTAATGCCGGGCTCCGGAGCCCAAACCACCTTACAGGCAGGTAACGCACCTGTAGCTCCTCTGGTGTTGCACGGGGCCGTGGGCGGCGGTGATCACTTAGCATCAGGTGACCCGAACGCTCGTTTGTCTTGTCTTTTCCATAAAAAAAAGGCAAATTCAAAGTGTAGCGGAAACTGATATGTCTTAATTGGAACGGAGTGTTTTAACACTAGGTTTCCTCTGCCTATCTTGCTTTGTTCGGAATACAGGAAAATAAAACTTGAAATGTTAATTTACTGTAGGTATGCAATTAGATATATATCGATTGGTCAATAACCTATGTACATCTACAGTTAAAAAAAAATCAAATCAGCTTCACGCTGTACCGCGCTCACATCGGGATAGGAATAAGAGAACCTAGTGTTAAGACCTCCGTCCCCCACTTCTGAGGCACTCAGGCATAAGACCGGTGGTGAGTGGCGGAACTCAACACCAGATATGCCTGAGTGCCAGAGCGAAGAAATAAAAATTCGAGTGGGGATCGATTCCACAACTGTCTCGTTACAGCCACACCTTGTGCCCCTGCGCCACGACGACCTCTACAGTACCTCTACAGTTATCTATATATATAAAAGGACTTGTGCTGACTGACTGAGGTAAGACGCACGCAGAGCCGTAACCGCTGATGGTAGAAACGTGAAATTTGGGCAGATGTTTATTTTCATATTCAGGACATCCACTAAGAAAGGATTTGGAAAAATTTTAACCCTAAAGGGATGAAATTGGGGTTGAAAATTTGTATGGAAAAAAATTAAATCGGCACCGATTTATATAAAATTTGAAATTCAGACTCTTAAAAACATTTCATTGAACACGTGTTTCATGGTTTATTAGAATTCACCTCATAAAGGTTCAAATAAGGGGTTGAAAGTTTATACGGAAAAATCTTTATATCGCTACCGATTTTTATAAAAATTTAAATTCATACTGTTAAAAATATTTTATTGAACGTGGTTTTTTTAGAATTCACTCCTAATAAGCGGGCGAAGCCGCGCGCGCCCTCTAGTTTAAACATATAACTATTATACACACAAAAGTTGATTTAACCCATAGAACTATTTAACGTTGATACAGTTAACCAAACATTTAACTCGGGCTTGGCTAAAAGATATAAAATAATTTTGAGTTTAAATTTTCGCTAGTACTTAATTTAGGTGCATACGATGAATATATTAAAAAGTTTTACGGTCTAGGTTAGAAACTACTTCCATATATGAACCGACGCTGTAGGTGAAATGGTTAAGGATATTTTACTATATCGGTAATGAAAAAAGTTATGGTAATATGTAACGTCTCTATTTGTAAATTTATAGACTAATTTTATTATTTTTTTTTTTAATTAATTGTATTCATTTTAATATTGCAATAAGATATATAAAAGTACTTATTAAGAAAATGTATAAAAATTTGAACGTAGCGGGATTTGAACCCACGCATCCTGTAAACCGTACGTTGGAAACATACGTTTTCATCAAGCCACGTTAAAATTTTTATACGCTTGTTACAACTTATTTATGTTGTTAGCATCTCTGTAGGGAGATTTTTACAAATTTTCGGTACCCAAAGATATTTACTAAGAATATCGTATGGCAAGAGAGAATGCTATTTATTAGAATATTATGTACTTTCCGTTGGAATACAATACAGGAATTGGTACAGAGCCCTGCCATACGAGTCCGACTCGAATTTTACCGGTTTTTTTATACATAAGAGAACAGTGAACAAAAAAATAGTGATAAATGACTATTACTTTAGCGATTTTCTATTGAATGTACCACCCTGATATTATGCTTTTTTTATGGAAAAGACAAGGCAAACGAGCGTTCGGGTCACCTGATGGTAAGTGATTACCGCCGCCCACGACCCCGTGCAACACCAGAGGAGCTACAGGTGCGTTGCCGGCCTTTAAGGTGGGTGGGGCGCCGGAGCCCGGCATTACCTGATGCGAAACGCAGTGGCATAAAGCCACTACTTCACGCCGGTTTTATATGCCGGGGGTGGTAATGATCCGGTCGAGTCTGCCCATGCGTGTTGTTATTGCTGGCGACATGTCTCTACCACACGTACTTTAGTCGCCTCTTACGACACCACCAGTACCAGGATGATCCTATTCTAGGCCGGGGTCACACGGCACAAAATAATAATAATAATAATATAATACTTTATTGCACAAATAAGAACACGAATAAAATATAGTACATTATAGCAACGATTAACAAGTGTGCAATGGCGGCCTTATCACTAAAAGCGATCTCTTACAGGCAACCAAAAGAAAAGGTAAGGATTAAGTTTATAAAGAAAGCAGAAAGGTGCAAAAAGTACCAATATATAGTGAATACGAAATTGTTTTAAGCATATATACATACTACATACATAAATACATACATACATACATACATACATACATACATACATATATACATACATACATACAACAGTTAAAAATGAATACATATACACTTATAATATTGTCCTTTTATGAATTAAGTTTAAGATAGTACTGTTTAAGACGTCTTTTAAATATCCCAATCGACTGGGACCGTCTTACTTCCAATGGCAGCTCATTCCATAGTTTTACTGTTTTAACAGTAAAAGAGTCACTATAGCATCTCGTGCGGCATAATGGAATTTCGAGGATATAGTTATGGCGGGACCGGAGGTTTTGGGAATGTAGGGTGTCTGATCCCAGGAACTTAAAGCGGTTCTTGAGGTAAGCTGGTGTAACAGGATGGGAAAGGATGGCATAAAGGAGAGTAAGTGCATGCAAGTTACGCCTATATTCTACTGGCAACCATTTAAGCTGACTACGATACTGCGACACATGGTCATGTTTTCTTAACCCAAAAATAAATCTAATTATAAGGTTTTGCAAACGCTCAAGTTTGTTCAGTAATTGCTGGGACAGATCTAAGTAGCAAGAATCAGCATAGTCTAAGATAGGCAGAAGGAGAGCATGGGCCAGAGAGATTTTAGTCTTTAACGGTAAGACGTTCTTCCATCTTCTCAATCTACCTATAGTACAAAAGACCTTACGACTAAGTTCTGATACGTGAGGTGACCAGCAAAAGGTACCATCCATCCTGATTCCCAGATTCTTAACACTCTCACTAACCTCCAAGCAAACATTATCATAAAAAATTGAGGGTAAAGGAGTACGTAATTTAGACAGTTGCTTAGAGCTACCAAATATACACACCTGAGACTTGCTGGGATTGATAGTGAGTCCAAATGATTTACTCCAGGAACTAATAGTTTGTAAGTCTGAATTAATTTTGTTAACTGCATTTGGTATATCACTTATCGCTGCAGTTGTGTAAATTTGTAAGTCATCGGCGTAAAGGTGGTATGATGACGATATGTGTTGAGTGAGAGTGTTAATAAAAACGGAAAAGAGTAACGGTGATAGTACACTACCTTGTGGGACGCCAGCGTTGATACAGCATATTGATGAAGCTTTTCCGTTAAGCTTGATGTTTTGCCTGCGTCCGTTAAGGTAAGAGGAAAACCATTCAGTAGCTTTCGAAGAGAAGTTAATAGATCTTAAAATTGCCAATAGAACATCGAAGTCAACTGTGTTAAATGCATTAGAAAAATCTAACAGAACAAGTAAAGTCACTTGCTGGTGTTCAAAACCGTATCTAATGTCGTCACAGACTTTATTAAGAGCAGTAACTGTGCTATGCCCAGGACGGAAACCAGATTGGAAAGGAGACAGTATGTTATTGTTGTGTAGGAAAAGATAGATTTGTTCGTGTACAATGCGTTCAAGAACCTTAGATAGAAAGGGCAGTATGGATATAGGACGATAGTTTGAGAAGGATGCTGGGTTGGGTACTTTAGGAATAGGGATCACCACTGCATGACGCCAAACATCAGGGAATACGCTATAGGAAAGGGAAAAGTTATAAATATGGCACAGGACAGGAAGAATAGAATTAAGTGTAAGGAGAATCATTCGTCGACTAATATTATCAAACCCCGTAGCGTCAGATTTAATTGACAACACATGCTTGCGAACCTCCGCTAATGAAACAGGAGAGAAAAGGAAAGGTTTGATGGCAGGATTAGATTGTAAAGACAAGGAGTCAAGAGTTTTTGCTTTAGTGCTATTAGCCAATACATTGACAGTGGTAAAAAATTTATTCAGCGAGTCTAAATCCGTACAGTTGTTTAAGGTAGCTGAATCATTGGCGCGCCGGCCCCCTATACCCATCGCGTTCAGGAACTTCCAAGTTTTTGCGGGATTGCTATTGTTAATTGACGAGAGAATAAAATTACGTCGTGCGTCTCTGCAAGTCTTGTTGCACCGGTTCCGTAGTGTTTTGTACCTTTGCATATTTGCGTCCGTAGGATTTTTTTTGTATTTTGACTTAGCAGTATTACGTTTGCACATAAGTAACTTGATATCTGGAGTTAACCACGGAGCGGGGAGATGTTTTATTTTAACAGGCCGGAGTGGTGCGTGAATATCGAATAGCTCTGTCAATATAGAATTGAAAATATTTAATTTGTCATTGATATTACCGGCACTAAATATGCAATCCCAATCAATACAAGCAAGATCGTTCATGAACTTTTCGTTGTCGATGCTATTAAAACATCTTCGCATCACAATTGTCGGTTTCAGTTTTGGTGGACGTATTTTATACGACAGATAGACGAGGTCGTGGTACGAAAATGCTTCAGCTGACATTTGACCAAAGGTTGCAACACGTTCCGTTGATGACACGATCATGAGGTCTAACAAGGATGGCGCACAACCAGGAAAGAAGTGGGTAGCGTTTGTAGGAAGGATATTTAAGTAGGCACTGTTGATAATATTTTTTAACCTATTTGTGCGGTAGTCGTTCTTAATCAAGCATGTGTTGAAGTCACCCATTATAATAGAGTGATCAGCCCCCGGAGCATATCTTTCTAACAGATCCTCAAAAGCATCAAAGTAATTTATCTGAAGGTTGGGACTATAAAAGACACCAAGTAAGACTTTGAGAGTGCCAAAAAGGACTTCTATTAGGATATGCTCCGATGAGTTAGAGTAGGCAGAAGGTGATTTATGTAATATCGAAAAAGGAAAGTGATTGCGGAGGTAAATAGCTACACCCCCCCCACCTTTCTCAGTCCTATCGTTGCGTATTAGATGAAAACCTGGCAGAGGAAATGATGTAGATGGCAAACATGGCTTGAGAAATGTTTCGGAGATTAGAATAGCGTGGATAGTTTTTAAATTAAAAGAGTCGAGCAAGTCTGGATAATGCGCTGGTAAGCTCTGCGCATTAATGTGCACAACATTAAAATTTTTAGGGAAATTATTAAACTTATTTTCAAGGAGGGAGCTGAGAGGATCCGAAATGCTATAGAAACTACAATCGGAAGCGGTCGAATCAAAGTGGTGAAATGAATCATTATTTGTTTATACAAAATATTACTAGTAATACAGTAAATACTTTTAGTAATTACTGTATTACTAATAACTAACTATGGCTGTAAAAGCGGACCGAATATACCTTTGATGCAGCTTAATAATATTAAGTTGCATCAAAGGTATATTCGGTCCATTTTTACAGCCAATTTAAAATTTGACAATGTATTATATAAATATATATTTCTCTAAACACGTAATCTAAATAATTTGAAATAATAATTTTATTTACTATCTCTCTCGAGGCCTTTGTTTTTAAGGGCAATACGTGCCTGATAGTATATGCTAATGAGGATGTAACGGAAAGAAACGAGATTGTCAGGTTTATAAAAATAACAAGCGTATCCACTTTCATTTTTTTCAACTTCCGACCCGCTATTGTTATGGAAGAATGCAACAGTTTCTAAATATTGCCCAACGTTTAGGTAGGTATGTATTTGATACATTTACATATAAATATTTTTTGTTCTAAATAAAATACTAGAGGCCATCGTGACGCAGTGGCACAAGCGTGTGTCTGTTGTGGGTTCGAAAACGGGAAAATAACTTATTATTTAATTATATCTTCATTTCTTCGTTTTGGTACGACGTTGAGTTCCACATTGAAGACATAATGGACGGACTGTTTTAACAGTTGACACTAGGTTCCCTCTGTGTACCCTGCTGTATGCGGGATATTACTAGTATTTTTTGATTAACTTAGATTATTAAATACCAATTCTTTTGATTATATTATTTTAAAGAATGAGATTTTAATTAAGGAATGTAATCAAGCGTAACACTTACAGTGTTTTCATTACAACATTTCAAAATTGTTATTTAAATAGTTATTTTCAAAATAACAAATAGTTCAACTTAAATCAGCTCTTCTATATTTTACGCAGAGTGCAAAATAAATCAGGCATTTTTTTTTTATTTAGTAAATATTTTTTAGAGAAAATGTTTCTCCCATTCCTTATATTATTATCAATTCACGATCTGAACTCATGAACTTAGGAGAAAGTGTAAAGTTCGAGTTTTTGATATCTGCAAAATCACATTCTGTAGTAATTAAGTGTCAAACATACATAACATAAATATTAAATATTAAAAGAAGAGATTACGTAGGAATACCTTCCAGTCTTAGAAATTATATTCTACCTATACATCATTTATTTAATTTGTCAGTTTTATTAGACACTCCGTTCCCCACTTTCGGCGGAAGTGGGGACGGAGTGTCTTAATACTTCTTTCCCTCTGCCTACTCTTCTACATGCGGGATAAAGCGTGAAGCTGATAATAACAACGATATTAGATATTTAACGAGTCGTATATCAAAATGTTCTTTTCAATATTTAATTCATGATTACAGATATATGTCAAATAACACCTTTTTTACGTTTCGTACTATTTTAAAATCAGCTTCAAGCTGTATCACACAGCAGAGAAGGCAGAGGGAACCTAGTGTTAAGACACTACCCACTTTCCGGTTCCCCACTTTCTGCCGAATTCTGGAGGAATTGCGTGCTGAGCGGCGGAACTCAACACCGCGCTTTGCTTCGACACCAGAGCGAAGAAATGGAAATATAAATTTAAGTAAATATTTAATCTCTTCAAGTGGGGATCGAACCCACAACCAGTCGGTTATACAGTCACACTTCGTACCGCTGCGCCACGACTGGCCTCAATATTCTTTTCTACAAAAATAAATATAAAAAGAACAAAATCGGTCCAAATGTGAATTAGAATGAAAGTTTATCCGCGGAACCTACCGCAATGCGTGATATAACCGATATCCGTGTTGGTAAACTAGTGGGAGGTGCCGGCGCCGCGCGGCCTTTGAGAAAGTATATTTTATATCTCGGGTTTCACCCACTGCTGTGATCCTACTGTTAACCTATAGGTAACCTTTACAACATTTCATGTATTTGTGACGTATTGTTTTTTTTTTACTACTAGCGTATATTCGATTTAAAATAATAATAATTTGTAAAGAGTACATCACTATATGATATTTTCTAGGTCAAATGGTTATCTCTAGTTTTAAAGATAATTTATAACTATTTGAGGCCAGTCGTGGCTCAGGGGCACAAATGTGTGACTTCCACTCGAGAAAATAATTATTTATTTAAATTAATATTTCATTTCTTCGCTCTGGTGTCGAGAATAAGCGCGGCGTTGAGTTCCGGCACTCAACACGCAATGCCTCCAGAATTTCGGTGGAAAACAGGAAATGGAGGGTCTTAACACTAGATTTCCTCAGCCTACCCTGCTGTGTGCAGAATACAGCGTGAAGCTAAAATTGAAATATAAAACTCTATAAAATAAAGCAAACCAAAAAAGCACATTTCATGATAAATTTATAGTGTCTACACGAACCACAAATATCTTTATCTAGGTGCTACCCTACTTTAGGTTAACTTTAGTTGTATAAATCTTCATTCTTCTAAAAATGTTGGGTTAAAAGCTGTGTTAATACTCGCTACATGACTCGCTATACAAGTTACTCGAATACAGACTACGAAATTACGACGTATATTTTCGCTCTTTTAAAGCTCTTAGTAGTAAAAACGCGCGACTCTTAATATTTTATTATACATAATTTTATGTTATGTGGCTGTTATGTATGGTATTTAGGATCAAAACATTTTTGTGATTTCGATTTTTGTTTTTAGTTTTCGATTTTGTTGGTAATTTACTCAAAATCATAATTAAGTAGTCCTAAAATTAAATTTAAATAAAAAAAAATATTTGTAAAAACAAAAACCCCGACTGCATCAAACTAAAAAGAAAATAAACAAGCCCAATAGTTTATTAGGATTAACAGTCGGGACCTCTTTAAATTATGCGAGGTTCCTGGTAAAGATTTTATTGATTGAAGAATTACTTATAGGTCCCGACTGTTAATCCTAATAAACTATTGGGCTTGTTTATTTTCTTTTTAGTTTGATGCAGTCGGGGTTTTTGTTTTTACAAATATTTTTTTATTTTTCATTTTTTTGTTAGAATTTATTATGGTAATGATAATCATGATATACCTTTTTACAATCCTGAAATTGAGCTCTTGAAATTGATACCCATATCGTGGTATTCGAAACGAAAAAAATTTTTTTCACTAAGTCCAATGGCGTACCACAGCCGCCATGATTATTTTTTATTAACGTCACCTATCTAAGAACACTTGGGCTGCTAATATAAATCTAACAATACCTCAAATATGTAAATCCGTTGAGCGGTTCTGGAGATACGAGGTAATAAAGAATATTACATACATACAAGATACGCGCGAAAAACATAACCCTTCCTTAGCAGTCGGGAATTAAATCAGCTTCACGCTGTATCCCGCACACAGCAGGGTAGGCAGAGGGAACCTAGTGTTAAGACACTCCGTTCCCCACTTTCTGCCGAATTTTGGAGGCATTGCGTGTTGAGTATGAGTAGTCCTAATAAACAATATTTGCAAAAAAACTTTTTTTTCGACCGTTTCTAAATTTCATTGGGAAAGTAGACAAAGAGTAGCGCAACCTAATTTTTATAAGTATACAGCGATCAATGGTTTATAATTTTATCATATAAATTTTTTATGTTAACTTACCTCTATCGCCAATATTGAGAGAAATCAGTTTAGTTATAATTATATAATCAGGTTTATAACATATACAGAAGAAAGAAGAGGCCGTCGTGGCGCAGCGACACAAGCGTGTGACTGTAATACGACTGATGTGGATTCGATACCATTTATGCTAAATTATTATATAATCCATATTTTCATTTCATTGCTCTGGTACTAAAGCAAAAGCCCGGCGTTGAGTTGCGCTACTCAATACGCAATGTCTCTAAAATTCGGTGGAAAGTGGAGAACAGAGTGTCTTAACACTAGGTTCCCTCTACCTACCCTGCCATATATGGAATACAGCGTGAACCTGAAATAAGTAAAAGAGATCGTAAAATATCCATGTTTTTGTGATGCAAATAAAACGCCTTAAAAGAAATCGTAAAGGCAAGTGGCTAACAAAAGATTAGACGGCGCTGTATGAGAGTTAAGTCGAGCGATTTCAAGAGTTACGTAATGAAAGAAAGTACTCAACCGAATCACGATACAAAGTAATACGTTGGAAGGTTTTTGTTAAACAACTTAATATTATGTAGAGTTCGGGCTTACTATATTATAAATTATATTCTTTAATATACATACGTACAAATTAATTATTATATGTATATATTATATAGTTTTTTATTTTATACTAGAGGCCCGCCTGCGGCTTCGCCCGCTTAAACTACATGATTATTGATTTAATAAACAGAATTGATTGACAACTATAATGACTTCTAATATGATTTTTTTACTACATTATCGTAATTTCTATAAGAATTTTGATTGTTTTAAATTAAAAATACGATCAATGTTGATATTTGATATTTATAAAATATACATAAAGTTATTTTTTTATTATCTCTATATATAATAAGACAGTAAAAATATTTTGTCTGTACATTTAGTAATTTTGACTGAAATGGATAGAGGGATACTTAAAAAGACTAATAGAAAGCAAAAAGATTTTTTTTGAATTTCTTGTCTGTCTGTCTGTCTGTCTGTCTGTCTGTCGACATATTGTTGTCCGCATTTTTCTCTGAAACTACTGAACCGATTTACTTGAAAATTTCTCCAATTGCTTTGTTTTAACTCAATTTAGGTTCTAAAGTTTGGTTCATCAAAATCGGTTCAATAAAAAAAAAGTTATCGTCATTTGAATGAACTCAAGGCATTAGCTTGCCAGCGAATGTTATATAGAAATCGCGCTGGTATGACCCTGGCTAAAGAATGACATTCGAAACGTCTTGATTATATGACTGTTGATAAAAATATATATTTTTGAAGCACTATTATACAATATTTTTTACAATAAAGTAAACAAGGCCAGTCGTGGCGCAGCGGCAAGAAGTGTGACTGTAAAACCAGCTGGTTGTGGGTTCGATCCCCACTCGAGGAGATGAAATATTAACTTAAATTTATATTTCCATTTCTTCGTTCTGGTGGCGAGGTTAAGCGCGGCGTTGAGTTCTGCCACTCAACAAGCAATGCCTCCAGAATTCGGCAGAAAGTGGGGAACGGAGTGTCTTAACACTAGGTTCCCTCTGCCTACCCTGCTTTGTGCGGGATACAGCGTGAAGCTGATTTGTTTATTTTAAGTAAACAAAATTGAATTGTTAGTAGAGATTACCTTCATAAATCGTAACAGTAAAGTTTAAATCGTAATTAATTCAACACAGAGATAAAGAACGATTTGATCTTCAAAGAAATATCAAGTAAATACTTAGATTTTTTGGTTCGTTCGTTCGTTTGAAATAAATCTATATAAAAATGCCTAAAAACATCCTTTCTACGTGTACTCTGTAATAACTACATATTTACCAATTATTCATTTATCTAATAATATGCAAACAGGAGTTAATATGCAAACATTACAGTTATTTTACAAAGAATATTATGAACCCTTAACCAAATTAATAATTTTACATTTAAGACTGTTTCTGAAGCAGTACAATTATTAAGTGACATCAGCACATTTAACAGAGCTTTAAAAAACATAACATAGGTAAAAAGAACGTAATGTTACAAATATATATATATATATATATATATATATATATATATATATATATAATAAATAATTAGCTTTATGTATATTTTATGAATATCAAATATCGACATTGGTCATATTTTTTAGTTCGAAACAATCAAAAATTCTTACAGAAGTTACGATAATGTCGTAAAAAAATCATAATAGAATATTACAGATTAAAGTAACAAAAAATCATATTAGAAGTCATTATAGTTGTCTTTATATTATATATGTTGTTGTATGTTGTCTTTATATTTGTTTGTCATTCTATTATAGAGTGTGAGGCCAGTCGTGGCGCAGCGGCACGAGGTGTGACTGCAAAACCGACTGGTTGTGGGTTCGATCCCCACTCGAGGAGATGAAATATTTACTTAAATTTATATTTCCATTTCTTCGCTCTGATGTCGAGGTTAAGCGCGGCGTTGAGTTCTGCCACTCAACACGCAATGCCTCCAGAATTCGGCAGAAAGTGAGGAACGGAGTGTCTTAACACTAGGTTCCCTCTGCCTACCCTGCTGTGTGCGGGATACAGCGTGAAGCTGATTTATTTATTTATTTTATTTTATTATAGTTGTCAATCAATTCTGCTTAAATCAATAATCATGTATTTTAAGCGGGCGAAGCCGTGGGCGGGCCGCTAGTATGTATATATTTTTGTAACATTATGTTCTCTTTACCTATGTAATGTACGTCTCATCATAATTTTAAAACTCTGTTAAATGTGCTGATGTCAGTGAATTTAATTTACTGCTTCAGAAACAGCCTTAGTAGTTAAGTTGAGTTAAAACAAAGCAATTGGTGAAACTTTTAAGTAAATCGGTTCAGTACTTTCAGAAAAAATGTGGATTTCAGTGAAAATGTGGACATACACATATCGACAGACAGACAGACAAGAAATTAAAAAAAAATATTTTTGCTTTCTATTATTCTTTTTAAGTGTCCCTCTATCCATTTCAGTCAAAATTACTAAATGTACAGACAAAATATTTTTACTGTCTTATTATAAATACTGAAGAGATTATTTGTCGAATATACAGGTTACCGTTTTTAGATTAGTGTTAAATGTATGTAGATATTACTGTCAATATATCCAAGAACTCAAAATTAAGCTATGTGTGTGTGTTTCAAATATTTTCTTATAATAAACATATATGTATTTGCCTCTTGCAGTCTGATGATAATACTGAGACCAATAGATATAAGAGACCAAGAGATAATACTGATCATGATCATGATAGGAGACACAACTCCTCAACGATCAGAAGTTAGCGGAAAATCTTTTAAAAATTACAGTTTACATTAATAGAACTTATACATCAGCATAACACATGGGCTATAAATTAAATTATAAATATTTTGTATAATTTGGGTGTAATATAACAAAAAGATACAGCGGGCGAAGCCGCGTTTACATCATAATGTAAGTGAAAGCTTAACTGAATATATTTAAAATATGGAAAGCTCACTGTTGGGTCTTGCTTATGATAAATATTAAAGTTTTTTTTATTAAAAATACAAGAGATCTAATAAGTTATTTGATTTGTCGTCACGAATATTACACATTTTAAACGAAACTATTTTAACTGGATTAATCCCGTATATTTAAGATTTAACATTTTGGAAACCCGACGTTTTGAACACTGTAATAGTCCGTGGTCACGGGTAGACTAAGGTGGCATTCGTCTGTCAGTTGACATAATTATTATATCAAACTACCGCCAACGATTTCTTAATTGCCTCGCGTACTGCCCTGGATTCCTGCAGAATGAGCTGATAGTAACTTGCCCTCTGCTATGGTGGGTTTGAGACTTCATTCTCATAAAATCATTCAAGACCACGGACTACTGCAAAGTGTTCGAAACGTCTTGTTTCCAAAATGTAAAACCTTAAATATACGCGATTAATCCCGTTAAAATAGTTTCATTTAAAATACAAGATATCTATTCAAAAACCTATGCCCAGAACTACAATGGGCTCAATGCATTCTTGAATTTCTACTGAAAACTATGTAAACACCGGACGTTGATGTATTCTGACTGCAAGTAATTATAGTACTTGAACTAGAGTAATCTATCTTTAAAGTTTCAAGCAACGGTTTAGTTAGTAAGGTTTGTTTAAGTATTGCTACAAAAAATATGTCATATTTTTTCGCTAATATACTTACTTAGAATTTCTCGCTCACGTTGATGGATATGGTGTTGGTTTCGTATTGGTAAATTATATAAAGTGGAATCGACGATTTGTAGATGTGGTAAAATATTTTATTTATTATTTCTTGATACGTTACTCCTCATGATAAAGACACAATTTACAAGACAATTTTTGTCCTTTCAATATGTGTCCATACACACAAGCAAAGAGAAAAACAATTGAGTAGGACAAGTCTGCAAGTTCTGTAGGAACGTCTTTAAATATATATAAGGAGAAGGTGGTAATGAGGCCTCCCATTTTGTCTTTGAGTTCTAGTATGAAAAGTAAAAGAAATATAAATCTAAATGCATCATCGGTTTGAAATGGATTCGAGTGAGGGTTATATGGCCACAGCTTAGTCAAATTCAATGTATTGAACTTAATGACAAGAATCGCAGATTTATTATTTCTATATAGCCACACACTGTTCTCCAAGTTTGTCGCTAGAATAACTTGTGTCACAAAATATACAGTATGTATCTAGAGTAGACTAGAGTCCTCGGGCGAGGACGGTCATTTTCGTCATATACAGACGGGTTGTATGACTTTTTCATCATCGTTGCTGTCGCTGGATATCACGTCTCTTTGGCATAGGCTAGAACTGCTGGTGATATCCTCTCACCAGGTCCGCTTCCGATTTCACGATTTTCTCTTGATAGCAAAGATTCCCACAATTGATAGCTGAGGGTAACAAATTTTGTCTAGGCATCTGTAAACAAGGGAAATATTCAAATACCATATATGTATGTTAATGGCCCCTGGGACCATAATGCAGGCAGTATATGGGGGCCAAATTACCAATATCATGGAATCTAATAACGAGCTTTACCTTAAAAATTCTGTAGGAAAACATAATGTCGAACTCTCTGTAACTATGATTTGATATTTATAAAATTATTGAAATTAGCACATTAAAAAGTTTTGATGAGTACAGTTTTATGCTGCTTCGTTAAATCCGTAAATGCGCCTGCGCCTTGTGTCAGATTTTTTAATATAATTTTAATATTGTCATATTAGTGTTCAGTTTTCAACAATTTTCACTGGATACCGTGATTTATAATAACAAATATCAAAGGGATCCATGATACCTACGGGGCCACAATACCAACTTCTCCTTCATAGACATCTATAAAAAAAGCTTAATCTCCTAATGTTATTGTGTAGGTAAAGGCGGTGGCGGGTGGCGGGCGGCAGCGAGATGAGCGCGCCGCTGTCCGCGGCCGAGGCGCTCTCCTCTTTGCTATGGCAGCCCTACGACTGCCGCTCGCCGCCGCTGGCGCGCTCGCGGACCGAGGGCGAGCTCGCGCGGGCGGCGGCGGGGGCGCGCGCGGGGACGGGGGCGGCGGGGGGCGCGGCGCACACGCTCCAGTCGCCGAACGGCGGTCGTCATGCGCGCGCGTCGTCCCGCGCCACCTCTCCCCGCCACGAGATGCGGCTGCCCGTGCCGGCGCCGGACTCGGTCTCAGTGCGCGTCCCCGGCGAGCCGAGCCCTAACCACGAGTGTAATGTGAACATAGTGCAGGTGCGAGACGCGCCCGAGCCCGCGCCCAGTGCCCGTGCCGTCCCGAGTGTCGCGACCGCGGAGTGCCAGACGGAGGAGCCGCGGCGGCGGCGGGCGCGGCGCCCCAGGGCTCCCGCTGCGCCCGAGGTCGCGCCGCCGCCGCCCTACAGCACGCTGCCGCCGCCCGTGCACGCGCTGCCCCTGCCCGTGCCCGTGCAGGTCGCGGTGCCCGTGCCGGTGCCGGTGCCGCCGCCCGCGCCCGTAGTCTCGCCGCATCCTCCTGCGCATCGCTTCCCGTTTCAACCTATACCCCTCAGGTGCGATCACTTGTGTTTGACATTTAAAAAAATATATATGATTTCTTTGTTTATGTATTGTTCTCAAATTTAGTTTACGATAAAGAAAGTTGAGTCATTATCATTAACGCCCATACAAAACGGTCACTTATCTTTCTAAGTGATGCCTACACAAAACAAAAGAAAGGATGCCTTAAGTACATCCAATAACAATAGGGTATAAATGTTTTGCCATTTATGGTGGCGGTTTACAGTATCTAAGTAGAATGCTATAGTTTAGTCGGTCATACAAGAGTATTTGCAGTAAAGCAAGTTCATTATATATTTATTGGCGTACAACAGATATATATTACTAGAGATTTACTGTTATTTATTGAATAAAGTATGTAACTTCCACTTAATTGAGTACGAACGCTCGTTGAAATCTTTTACTTTCAAAAATAACTTTTTATCTACACACCCAAAGTGAACGACGAACAAAGATACAATATATGAAATTTCGTAATATAACAACGTAAATTATGTAAAACTACATCGTTATATTAGTCAGATATTAAATTAGCAAAACGAAACGTAACACTATAGAACTTGGTTGACATTATGAATTCAAGCAGCATACAGAAAGTCACGGTGAAAACGGGAGCAAAACCCGCACCGACCTTGCCTTGGCTATGAAAGCTGCCAAATACTTTTTCATTCAAAATGTGTTCGATGTAATTTGTGAAATGTATGCAAACGACTTCTTTTTATAATCCCCGCTTCGAAACATCATTGGAAGGAAAACTCCACTCAAAAAATATATTTATTTACGTAAAAAATTAAATATTTGGTGATATCAACTTATTTTGTTTATTTTTGAAAGTTTTTTGTATTTCTGTCATATTTGGCTATTAAATATTAAAAAAAAATCGTAAAAATATAACGCCACTGTAATCTTTTCTTTTAGTTTAAATGTTGTATCCCGCACATACTGGAGAGGAAGAGGGAATCTGAAAATTTAGTGTTAAGACACTCTGTTTCAATTAAAATACTTCTGTTACTCCACGTTCTTTATTAATTTTTTATGATGTGGCGCTTGTCTTGTAGTGAATGTTATGTTATGTTGGTAAGTAATATAATATATGAAAAAAAAACTATTTAAAATATCGAAAGGAAAGTTAAAATTATCATTTTTTGTACTGCTGTTTTGAACTACTAACAAGGGTAGTTTTCTATTTCATATAAGTTTAAAAGACGCGTGTTTTAAAATTACGAAAAAAAATATTAAAAATACACTGCATTGTAGTTCAAAGGAAAAGAATTTTTCACTTTCGATGCTTTATATAGGCATCGATGTTATATACCTACGTTGTTGATTAACGCCTAATATTAATAACCTATCTCCAACGTCAATCTTAGATTGTTTCATATATCTATCCTATCTAGAGATTGGATAGATATATGAAACAATCTAAGATTGACGTTGGAGATAGGTTATTAATATTGGACGTTAGAAAGACCATTTGTTGAATGGCCTTGTTTTGTAAATTCATAATATATTAGACAATAATACATAGCAAGGTCGTTCCTTAACGACTCGACACGCTAACTGTAGAAACAATCAATAAGAATATGTCAAATATAATATCTACTTAATTATTAAAAGTATTTATATTGTAAGTATGTACCGATTACAGTGGCCAGTCGTGAAGCAGGGGCATAAGTTTACGATTATAAAGGCGACAGGTTGTGGATTCGATTTCCACACGAAGAAATGATAAATATTTAATTAACGCTTCAGTATTGAGGCAAAACACGGCGTTGAGTTCCGCCAATCAACTCCAAAAATAGGCGGAAAGTGACAGTGTCTTAACACTAGGTTCCCAGATTCTTACTGCCCATCTCGCTAAGGACGGAGTATAGAACGTGAAGCTAAACAAAAAAAAAATGCTAAAAATCCATTATTTCAACAATAAAGAAACTAGAAAGAAGCAATGGTGCATTTTTAAAAGTAAATTCTAATATTTTTTAGTAAAATGAAAGAACAAATTTTCAAACGATAATATAAATATAATGCACACAATGTAACTGGTTTAGTGCTGTGATAATGAAGTGAACGGTTGTGGTCGAGACTGGTTTCCGACCACATGGTGGAAAGCGGCTGCTTAGAACCTAAATGCATTAAGGTTTTGTTATTTTTGATCACAATATATACACGTTCATTTTAATATTTTTTGCCATGAAATATTCTTTATTTTGGTATTTTTTTTATTTTAATTTAAAATATGAAGCTTATCATTAAAATAATACAATATATAGGCAACATTACGTTTACTATATATTTCTAGATTCGAAAGACAAAAACGAATTAACATTATACATATTTTTTTTAAAAACAAAAGTCCAGTCGTAGCGCAGGGGCACAAAGTGTGACTGTTGACGGGACTGGTTGTAGGTTCGATCCCTTCTCGAGGAAATGAAATATTTATTGAAAAATTTATATTTCCATTTCTTTGTTGAGGTGTCAAGGCAAAGCGGCGTTGAGTTTTGATATTGAACTCAATGCCCCCTGAAGTCGGTGGAAAGTGGGGAACGGAGTGTCTTAACACTAAGCTCCCTCTGCCTACTCTGCTGTGTACGGGATACAGCTGATTTTATAAAAAAAAAACAACAAGTTATATATCTAACTAGAACCTAATAGATACCTATACTAATTAATCAATAATAAATTATAATCAGTTATAATTAAAAGTTTAACTTCCATATTGATCTAAATATGTGCGTGTGAACAGAAACACGATGCGTGCATAAGTTTTTACTCTCGACTTTATCGAGCCTCGAGTACACGTGGAAAGTGGCGCGACCTTTTTCCGACTTACTTCAACACATGTGAGGCTTCCAACGAACTTTAGTTTACACGTCAGAGTAAGCCTTTATATTAAATATATTAATAGCTTTAAAACAATATGAATATGGATTTATGAATTGTTGATTGATTGTGACAAACATTAAATGTTAAGTGAAGTGTGTCAGAATCAGAAAGTGAAAACCGCATTTTAATCTGTTAAGCCGTTTCTGAAATAAGCGTGAACAAACGCACAGACAAACGGATATTTTTTTTTATAATATTTGTTATGGATTTTCTTATATTGATAATTGTCTAAATGTTTCATGTCGATCGAAAAAAAACAATTTATAAGTTTAAAAATTGGCCCAAAACGCGTCGACGTGGCAAGGCGTCGCTTGTGACGTTAAATTTGAGTAATCTTTCAATAATATTGTATACAAACCAAAATGAAATTTCGTTTGTTATTGTTGTACCAAGGCGTGACGTAATCTCTGTGATTGTCGTTCAACATATCAAAATATCACATTCAAAATTATTAATCTTACATTTAATAACAAAATTGAAACGCGTTTTAATAAATTATTATTAATTAATAATACATAGTTTTAGTAGTTTTAGTGCTTTTTGATAGTTTTCCTATTGAAAGCACGTATCGATTATGAGTTTCAATTAAAATAAAAAAAAAACGAAATTGTTTCAAAGTCTGAAAGAGTATAGAGTACAGTCATTTTCATTTTTACCAGGAGACAAAAGGAACGGAGTGTCTTAACACAATGTTCTATCTGCCTACCTTGCAATACGGAAAAAACCGAGAAGCTGCTCTAATTTTTTACTTAGTTATGTTTACTTATTTATAAAAAAACGTATACATTTTATAACCATATAGATATGGCTACCTACTTACTATATACTATTTGATTGTTTATCTAGAAAACAGTGTGCTTCTTCGACGTTCCACAAATGATGATGTCCGTGTAGGTCGGTCTTGTGACACAGAAATTATAAACAAGTATGTATACCGCGTTCGTTTTGTATGTGGAAGATATACTTAGTTAGTATGTACTAGTAATGTCATTTAAAAATTACATTTTTTACTTCTAAATTTGCCTAATGTCCTAGCTTCAGTCAAATTTTTAAATGTTAAAAAAGTATGTTTATTTATCCTTAGAGGGTAGAGAGTAAAGAAAGAAAAGTTATTTGTTATAGTCATGCCATATTTTTAAATATGCATTATCTTGGTTTACATAAATGTGTATTTCCTTAGAGACCAGTCATGGTGCAGGAGCACAAGCATGTTACCGTAAATGCTATAGGTTGTAGGAAGAACTCCACCACTCGAAGAAATGAAACATTTTCATTTTCTCTCTAGTAAAGATGCAAAACACGGCGTTGAGTTCCGCTATTCAACATGCACGCTTCCTGAATTCGACCGAAAGTTGACAGATCGACCGAAGTGTCTTAATGAGAACGAAGTCTCTTAACACTAGATCCCCAGGTTCCCTCTATCTACCTTACTATGTGCTTGATACACCGCGAAGCAAAACCAAAGTTAGATTTCAACCCAAAACCATCAGTAGACTATTGGAACTGCACTACGACGGCTTTCATTTTGTATGGAAACTAACGCACAATGTTAATTTACTAACTAATTAAAAGACTAATTACGAAGAACTTAATGAACCTTATTAACATATCGGGTATTTATAGTTAAGTTAGAATGGTTCTATTTGAGGCCAGTCGTGGACACAAATATGTGTCTGTAAACGCGGTTGGGTGTGGGTTCGATTTCCACTCGAGGAAATGAAATATTTAATATTTTAATTTCTTCTCGGATGTCGAAGCAAAGCGCGGCGTTGGGTCCCGCCGCTCCAGAATTTAGCGGAAAGCGGGGAACGGAGTGTCCTAACACTAGGTTCCCTCTGCTGTGTGCGGAATACAGCGTGAAACTGAATATGTTAAAATGGTTTATTTGCCTATAGATATATATCGTTAAATTAGAAATAACGAAACAATACGTGAGTATAATAATGACTTTTAGTGTCGCAAGAAACGCTGGCGCAGCATAGTAACCTCTGGTAACCTAGAAGCGTTTTGTCGGTCAATATCGTTATTTTGCGAAATATTTGATGAATATTTTATGTTATGTACAAATTTAATTTAAGTTATATTATTTATTTAATTATCTAATACTTTAAAGTTCGTCTTGGCGTAGTCGACAAGGGTGTGACTGTAACACGATGGTTGTGTAGTCGAGTCCCACTCGAGTAAATGAATTATTATTGCGGATTATAGATTTGCGGAAAGTGGAAAACGGAGTGTCTTAACACCATATTCCCTCTGCCTACTCTGGTGTATGCTGAATTAATATGATATTTATATTTTTTATATTTTATATCTTTTTTTAACATCGAATTGCCATATTTATAATAGCACAAAATACGTATAAAAGTATTAAAAATGTATAACAAACGGCAATTTATTTACTTTCTTCACCGGTACATTGACACGAAATATACTGAAATAACTCATTATAGGAACCGGATGTGGTAATAATATTTTCCTTAATGACTGTGACTTCGTATACGCATATTCAAATTTAATTTATGAAGCCGTCGTGGCGTTGGGGACTAAGGGTGTGACTGTTACGCGACGGTTGTGGGTTCTATCCCCACTCGGAGAGTGAATTATTATTTATTTACGCCCAATATTAATAACCTATCTCCAACGTCAATCTTAGATTGTTTCATACATCTATTCAATCTCTAGATTGGATAGGTATATAAAACAATCTAAGATTGACGTTGGAGATAGGTTATTAATATTGGGCGTTAGTAGCTTTGCCATTCAATATGCAATGCCTCGAAAAATTCGGCGGAAAGTGGATAACGGAGTGTCTTAACACTAGGTTCCCTCTGCCTACCTTGCCATGTGCAAGATACAGCGTGAAGCTGATTAAATTTAATATACATCCTGAATGGGCCATCCATTAAAATTGATTTCGTCTTTTTGGAGCGCAAATCTCCAGTTTATTTATTGGGATCGTCATTCCATGTGCTTCTATTCCAAGACTACACTTCCTTGAATGTTAAACGTACAAATATACTCACACCTCACTGCTTTTGGCCCTCAGCCAACATCCTAATGGTCGGCACTAGCGCTAAAGCCACCAGAAAATCTTCTTTATCGGAACCTAAACTTGTATTTAATATATTATGGATTTATGTTAAATATGGCTTCGTGTTTTGTTTTACGATTATTGCTTTCTGTATACAGACTAATACACTATAATCTGATTTGTTAGCTTTGTTCAATATTAAAATGTTACATACTATTTTTATTGATCTTGCGCAAACTGTTCTTGTAATCTCCATATAGGGAATGTCAATGTAATAGATCTGAAAATAATGTTGTTTCTAAAATTTGGTTTGTTTATCTGTGCGTTTGCGAACGCTAATATCGGAAACGGCTGGGAAATTTGAATGCAGTTTCACTGTTATATTTTGAGAAACTTCTCTTGATATTTAAATTGGTTGATGAATAAAAATAAGTTATATCAATTTATAGTATTTTATTTGACAAAATTACAAGAAAGAAATAGGTTAACAAAAGTAAGTGGATTTTTACAAAAGTAATAAATATTCCTCTAAGAGATGAGTACCCAAAACCATCGGGTTCGTCCAAAGAACCATAAATAGTAACGCCCTAATAATAAATATAAAAGATTAATTCGATGTACATATTTTAGAAAACGTATAAAAATTTGAACGTTGCGGGACTCGAACCCGCTTTGCCTAATAGCTTGTATTAGAAACCGACCAGGCGCTCTGCCCACTGAGCCATACGTTCAACTAAACATAACCTGATAAATACGGAAAAGCATTTTAGTATTATTTTACTATAAAATATATAATATGTTGTTTTATATCCCGTATCGCGGTTCGGATAGAACAAGATGGCGTCATTCGTAATTCGAAGCCAATTAGGTACAACTGCACTGATCCTTGGGGCACTGGCAATCCAATTTACTACCATTGTCTGACTGTCCACGGCACAAACGGCGACTCTTAAAACTACTTCGGAATGCTTTGCCTAATAGCTTGTATTGGGTTTGATTTATTAACGAGGAAGTAGAAAATTAAAGGACCTTCTATTGGTATTCTTAAAAAGAGTTTTGGCAATTTAAAGTATTGACTTATTTTGTATCCCACACACAGCAGGATAGGCAGAGGGAATCTAGTGTTTCCTCTTTTCTCCACTTTGCACCGAATTCTGGAGGCGTTTGCGTGTTAAGAGGCGTCGCTTTGCCTCGACCACAGATCAAAGAAGGCGTAATTTCGCCACTCAACACCCAATGCCTTCGGAGTTCAACGGAAAATGGGAAACGAAGTGTCTTAACACTACCCTGCTGTGTGTGGTATACAGCGTGAAACTGATTTTATAAACTCACCTTGTAAGTAGGACTTAGAATAGAAAATATTTTTTCTCAATTTATAAATTCACAAAGGGTGCCAAGTTGAAAGTGTTGTATTGTAAAAGTAAATCTGGCTTAATGCTCCTTGCGCTTTGGACCATTATGTTAAGTGAGCGTTGCTTATAAAATATTCTCTATGATAATAGAGTGCGACACGCACTAGAAAATGTACTGTTGGTTTGAAAAAAATGTCTGCGTGTTGCCCTGGACATGCAATATCCACATTATTTGAAAACTAAAGGGATGGTTAGTCTTCTTGAAAATTTTCGATTGTGTTTTTTTTTGTTGTATTTGGATTACATTTCCGTAAAGAAAATCGATATAGTATTACTGGGAGAGTGGAGAGTTTTACATTATTTTTTTGTGTATTTAAGACACATATACACTGTCATTCGCTCTAGTAATTTAATTTTTGTGCAAGGTGAACTATCTCACACGATAATATTTGTTACTAAGTACAAATGCGGCGTTAAGTTCCGCCACTTAACACGCAATGCTTCTAGAATTCCTCTGTAAGTGCGTAGAAGAACGGAACGTTCCTGACAGGAACGGAGTTCCTTAACACTAGGTTCCCTCGCCTAACCTGCTTTATGCGGGATATAGCGTGAACCTAAAAATATACTGATATTTCGCTATATTTTCTTAACGCCCTACTTTAAAGTTTGCCGTTAAATTAGTAATCTGCTCGGAATCGTCGAACTCGAAGGTTTTGTTAAAGAAGTAACTTAGATAACAACCGAAAGTGTTAAATGTAATTGTGTAACAACCATTGTTAACCATTGGTTGTCTGTATAATACCAAAAGTATTGCCGGAGTTGGTATTATAGGTGTATATTACGCAACCATACATGTATACCATACATGTATAACTCGTCACAACTTATGCAACCAATACATCGCTTTGTTCTTGACAGTATAACAATACGTTCGAAATTTTATGTAGAGTTTAATTTCTCTATTACAAATAATGCGGCCAGTCGTGGCGCAGCGGCACGGGTGTGTGACTGTTAACGAGACTGGTAGCGAGTTCGATTCCGACTCGATGAAATCAAATATTTATTTAAATTTATATTTTTACTTATTCGCTCTGGAGTGGAGGAAAATGAGGAACGAAGGTTCTGAACATTAGGTTCCCTCTGCTTACGCTGCAGTTGCGGGATACAGCGTGAAGCTGTTACATATATATCTCTGTCATTAGAAAGGCTAACAACTAAAACGTGAATAGCGGTTAATTTGCAGTTAGTAACATAGTTAGAAAAAATCATTTTACAGTTAAAGAAATACAGAATTGTAAAATGATTGTCATCTGTGGTTATCTTTAGGCGTAGGTAATTATACAATTAATCAGCTTCACGCTGTATCCCACACACAGCAGGGTAGGCAGAGGGAACCTAGTGTTAAGACACTCCGTTTCCCACTTTCTGCCGAATTCTGGAGGCATTGCGTGTTGAGTGGCAGAACTCAACGCCGCGCTTAACCTCGACACCAGAGCGAAGAAATGGAAATATAAATTTAAGTAAATATTTCATCTCCTCGAGTGGGGATCGAACCCACAACCAGTCAGTTTTACAGTCACACTTCGTGCCACTGCGTCACGACTGGCCTCTGATTATATATAAGAGAAAATTTCTCATTAAGATTGGTTTCGGTCATATAAATTGTAAAGTACCTAAAAAAAATGAAACGAATACTTGCAGAGATATGTTTAAACCAATATATTATACATAATAAATTAAACTTGTGTTCTTTTACCAATATCATAATGTATTGAGATGAATTCTAGAGACCGGAGCTGAACGCCGCGCTTTGCCTCGTTACCAGAGCGAGGAAACAAAACTGTTAAATATTTTATTTTCTTGTGGGATAGGAATGCATAAATAACATTGATGCCGATAAAACACATAATTTTCTGTAACAGGATATCCTTGTCAACTAAATATACCTATAGAAAACATAGTAAATGTATGTAAATGTTCAAGACGGTACGGTACAGTAAGCGCGGCTATTAAATCATGTTTCTCTAAATTACTAGAGTTTTAAATGGCTTTAATTTTAAGTAGGTACTCTTCTTTAATATCTTCAAGTCGAACACGACGAAGACTTCTTTGTTTTTCAACTACAATTGTGCTGTTACTTGCGGAAAAATATTTTATGATCTGTTTCTTATTTACTTTACGATTTTGAAATTCTTTTAGATATTTTATAAGGTTTGCTTTGTCTATCGTATTACAATTTGCTTTATTTTTGATATATTGTGGTAAAAAATATAAATAAAAGTAAATCTTATTTAAATATCGTCGAGGCCAGTCGTGGCGCAGGGACACAAAGTGTGGCTGTAAAACCAACTGGTTGTGGGATCGATCCCCACTCAAGGAGATGAAATATTTACTTACATTTATATTTCCATTTCTTCGCTCTGGTGTCGAGGACAAGCGCGGCGTTGAGTTCTGCCACTCAATTGTCATAAGTCATGCCTCCAGAATTTGGAAGAAAGTTTGGAACAGAGTGTATTATAACTAGGTTCCCTCTGCCTACGCTGCAGTGTGCGGGATACAGCGTGAAGCTGATATTTTTTTAAATTTTATTTTGAATAGGTATGTTTTTTTCACAAATTATTAAGTAGTTTGTACCGATTTTTTTGGGCATCCCCAATCTAGTATTACGAAAAAAGAATGCCCGTTTATAAAGTAATAGCAACATCCGTATAAAATTTTCCTTCAGTTGACAACACTAGGTGCTATACCTGCTCGAAAAAATCCGGCTGCTTGATATTTAGATTTGTGACCTCGTTGTGATCACCGAGCGAGCACTTCACATTGAAGTATATGTACAAACAAATATATAACTTATGAAATATGGTTATAAAGCTTAAATTTCTGTACAGATGACCAATACGGCTATAGGCCACCTAGTACCTATTACATTTCGTCGTGCGCAATTTGTATCTATTATGAAATGCATATTTAGTTTTTGCACTTGCAATTCTAATATAGTATTGTTTGGACATATCTACGTTAGTTGCTAGAAGTCTGTTATTCATATAATAGTCTTAGTATGTTTATAATTGTTATAGTTAATTGAAATTAAATTTTAACGAGAATTAGGTCTCATATCGGTCTCATTCGGCAAAAAGTGGGGAACGGAGTGTGTTACACTGGGTTCCCTATGCCTACCCTGCCGTGTGCGGGATACAGCGTGAAGCTGAAATAAAATTAAACAAACAAACAAGGTCTCATATCATTTTTTTTATTTTTGTAGGTTTCATATTAAATATATTGTTGATAAACACCTAACATTTTTTTTTAACCTCAAGAGTTTTAAGCATTAACGCAACATATTAAATTAAATTAATTAATTTAATTTTTCCCCGCTCAAGCAATACAAATTGCGGCGTTGAGTTCCGCCAATCCAATACGCTCTCTCTACCTATCCATACAGGCTATGACATAAAACTGATAAAAAAAAGTATTAAATATTGTTACTTTAAACTTGTTTTTATCATTCTAATGTAAAAATACTAAAACCAGATATAAAAGCAAATCACAAAAAGTAATTTAGAAAGGTATTTGAAAGATAAAGAAGAAAAAAGGCTCCAAACACAGCAACAGAACATTCAAACGTGAGTGAGCTCGGCACAGTATGTATTTGTATAAAGCAATATCATTGAGTCGTTGCAAATAAATCCTAAACGGTAGACGTTCGTGTTCCATACAAACTCTACCTTAAAAGAGATTACTCTATATCAGTGGTTCCCAACCCACTGGTTGGGAACCACTGATATATAGTAATCTGTTTTAAGGACCACCGCGGACCACCAGTGGTCCGCAGAAGCCTAAATATGGTCCGCGAACGATTTTAATTTTATTAATAGGGATGGTGAGGCGAAGTTTCTGTTTATTATCATAGTTAATTTTTATTATACCTACATGCATAGTGGTCCGTGCTACCGAGAATGATATAAAAGTGGTCCTTGTTCAAGAAAAGGTTGGGAACCCCTGCTCTATGTCATCGGTTCCCAACCAGTGGTCCGTGGACCAGTAGTGGTCCGCAGTAGCTAAAGTATGGTCCGCGAATCATTTAAAATTTTGGTGTTTGAGTGAAGTCTGCCTACAGTTAAGTTGTTTCCTCAATAAAACAAAATATTTTGACATTTAAATTTAATACTATGAAATTCATTTATTTTTAATATTTACTTAAAAATTCACACACCCCATCATACAATATATCAGATTTATTATTATTTTAATTATTATTATTTTTTATTATACCTACAAAGTGGTCCCTGCTAACAAGAATTCTATAAAAGCGGTCCCTGTTCAAGAAAAGATTGGGAACCCCTGCTCTATATCGACTTTGTATGGCTTTCTTAAATAAAATAACAATCGGAATAGTTGCAGCTCGTATAATGTTGTGTTTTTACAATGTTGTACTTAAGGATACTTTTTTAAGGAGCTCGGCTCTGATATATTTTTATTTGTAAAAATGGGTTTAAATTCACGCTATATACCCCGCACACAGCAGGGTAGGCAGAGGGAACCTAATGTTAAGACACTCCGTTCCCCACTTTGTGTTGTAGATATGTTAATTTTTTTGAAATTTGCATTTTTGTCGGTTTAACAGAAACATATTTAAATAACAGGTAGAGAACGTTCAAATTGAACTTATTTAACACACAAATAGATACTAGTAATGACAGGGAATTAGTAGATAATGACACAAAAAAAATGTATATTTATTTTATATATATAATTTTTAATGATGCTATTTTTTGCTATGACGTTTGACGTATGACTGAGTGGCAAATACAAAATTACTTGTTATTGTAAATTTTGTTTAAAAGTGACATCAATTCTCGACACTCGAACCAAGGAGTTTCAATTTTTTATGTTGACAATGTTTGAACATCGGTGATGATGATGATGATCATTCACGTCTTTACAACGCATCATATTATGTTAATGTGAACATCTCTTCATATTTCTCACTAACAAATGACGATGTTGGGAAGTAGCTATAATTTGGGTTAACAAACCTCTATCATAATTCATTGCAAAGTGAGAGAGATGGCCCGAGAGTCTATAGCGGTTTAAATCAACATGAATCAGGAAATCAAGGAGCCGTTTCAATAATTTATATGTTCACTGTTCATTGTGTTTCACAGTCCATTGTTTACAAATATGGGAATATTCTGGAAATTAAATCAGAACGTTTATTTGTTAAATTAGTGCTAAGGTATAAGTGCTGTGCTAATCTGTACAATATCTTAAACGTAAAGTATATAAAAAATCAGGTTCACGTTGTATCCCGCATACGGCAGAGTAGACAAGGGGAACTTAGTGTTAAAACACTCCTTTCTCCATTTTCCACTAAATTTTTCGAGGCATTGCGTCTTGAGTGCCTTGATGTCAGAGCGAGGAAATGAAAGTATTAATAAAGATAGATAGAATCATTCATTCCTGCGAGTAGGGATCGAACTCACAACCGTCGCGTTACCGCCACACCGTTGCGCCTCGATGGCCTTATTTGTTACAACATATAAACACCACTTAAACATTTTATTTTATTATACACTTTCATATAAATCGGTTCAGCCATTTTAGATTAAAAAGCAAAATTTCACAATATTAAACCTTGCTCCTCCAGTAAAAGCCGCCACTGCGAAGTGTTGACATAATTGTTTGTGTCGATGCGATGGTCGGTAATAATACGATTTGCCTCACAGATGCGGCTTTTATTATAAAGTTATTGTGTACTACGGTACAACTTTTACTATACAGGTATCTGTATATTTACTATACAGGTACCCAGATTATACACTATACAGGTATAAGTTTATAACTTTGGAATATTGTGAAAATTTTACTATACGGCTTTTTATCTTATGATGTTTTGAAAAAATATGATGTTATTGTAAGTTTTTTTTGTTTCACCCTGTATCTCGCACATAGCAGGGTTAGTAAAGGGATCCAGGTAACGCAGTGTTAAGACACTTTGTTCCCATTAAGAAACTGCGTACACCTCACTTTCTGCTGGTGCGTGTTACAGCTGCACGCTTGTGCCTGCGCCAGGACTGGCCTCAAAGTAGTTTATATGGAGAAATGTCATTCAATACTATAAAATCATTATAAAAGTTATATTATAAAGAAGATAGTAAAAACATCAAATTCAGCTTTCACGCTGTTTCCCACACACAGCAGGGTAGGTAGAGGGAACTCAGCGTTTAGATACTCCGTTCCCCGCCTTGCTCCGAATTTTTCGAGGAGTTGCGTGTTAAATGACGGAACTCAACGCCAGACTTTTGTCTTAGTGCTAGAGCGAAAAAATGAAAATACCCTCGAATAGGAATCGAAGCCACAAACGTACCGTTACAGACACACCACCACCACTCAAATAATAATTATTAATTATTTATTTAATACATAAAAGCAATACATAAATTGAATAGAATTAATTTAATAAAATAAATCGTAGGGCTGTGCTGGCTGTGAAACTAAACACGCATTCACAGCAGCCCTCCCATTCCCATAGAGTATTGTCTCTTGATTTATGTTCATAATTATTATTTGTGGGGGAACAAGAGTTATCTAAATGCAATGTCGGCCTTACAAATTACCGCGATTGTTTTCTATTCAATTCTGAACGATACATTTATTCAGTAGCTTAATTTCTGAGGCGGTTACCGTTACAACCCTTAAACATAAAATTCTTGTTTTTAATATTATATATTAATATTAAATTATTTATCCCTATTGTGTTTTTAAATGATTTGGTTCACATTTTGATATAATATATATTAAAATAATTAAATAATATTCTAAATTAGGCTTTAAATCTGCAAGTAAGTATCATTTGCATTTAAACACAATTTTTTTTTGTCAAAACAGATAATTGATTTATAATCAAAACAAATTATTATTTCCACGGTTTTCATTATAAAATTTAAAAAAAAACTAAAAAAAAAATATTTTTATTAGGCCGGTCGTGGCGCAGCGGCACGAGGTGTGACTGCAAAACCGACTGGTTGTGGGTTCGATCCCCACTCGAGGAGATGAAATATTTACTTAAATTTATATTTCCATTTCTTCGCTCTGGTGTCGAGGTTAAGCGCGGCGTTGAGTTCTGCCACTCAACACGCAATGCCTCCAGAATTCGGCAGAAAGTGGGGAACGGAGTGTCTTAACACTAGGTTCCCTCTGCCTACCCTGCTGTGTGCGGGATACAGCGTGAAGCTAATTTAATTTTTTAATTTTTTTTAAAATATTTTTAAAGACTTGAGTATATGAGATAGGGCTATTCAGTCATTACAAAAACAAACACTCAAACATAATTGGAATTAAAAACGTGGCCCTCATCTTTTTCCATATATATGATTGAGAAATGAGAAAAATATTTAAAAAAAATGTTATGAAAGAAATGAATTACCACATCATTATAGACGAGTGGGTAATAAACCGTGGGCTCTCTATATCGATCGCTACTTAAACCGCAAACCGTTCGAAATTAATTAACTTTTGTGGATTTTAAATGTTCAAGTATATTCAAGTTCAAAATTCAATTAACAAGTCGATTTCTATGAGAATCTGTATATGTATGCGTTGTGATTTGGATGATAATGTTAATTTGGGATGTTAAGTTGGTAATTTTATGACGTTTCCTTTTCTAAATTGATATTATGAAGAATATTGTTTTTTTTTTAGGTTCACGCTGTATCACACAGCTGGTTAGGCAGAGGGAACGTAGTGTTAAGACACTCTGTTCCCCATGTTTCGCCAAATTCTGGAGGCATTGCGTGTTAAAACTCCACGTCACGGTTTGCCTCTACACCAGAGAAAAAAAATAAAAATATTAAATATTTCTTTTTCTCAAATAGGGATTGAACCCACAACCTGACGCGTTTACAGCCGCACGCTTGTGCCCCTGCGCCACGACATGCCTAATGGTATTTTATTATGAGAGTATATTTTTCATATATTACCGGGGACCAGTCGTGGCGCAGCGGCACGAGGTGTGACTGCACAACCGACTGGTTGTGGGTTCGATCCCCAATCGAGGAGATGAAATATTTACTTAAATTTATATTTCTTGAGTGTCTTAACACTAGGTTCCCGCGTTCCCGTAGCGTGAAGCTGATTTTTTTTTTCATAAATTATACATATTTTACCGCTTTGTCGATATTAGAATTTATTTTAAGATTTTGCAGTGACAAAGGAAAACCAAAAAAAATTAAAGTCCAACACCAAAAGCTTTTACATACTCGTGCCTACACCATTTGCGCCGATTTTACTATCTATATTTTTAGTCAAAAATTTAATAGCCACAGCTTTTTGAAGCCGCAAGTTTATCCTATCAATAAATATTTATGACAGGCTTTCCGTTTAGATGATATTGAAAAATTATTTTTCATTTTGTTTCGAAAAAAAAAACATTATTTTGGTTTACGCTGTATCCCGCACATGGTAGAGTAGACAGAGGGAACCTAATGTTAACTGTTAAGTCACACCATTCTCCAATTTCCGCCTAAATTTTGAGACATTCTGTGTTGAATGACGGAATTCAACGCCGAAATTTTATTTTTTTGAAACGAAACGTAAAAAAAAGCGTTTATAAACCTTTTTATATTGAAAGGTTATTTAGGTGAATTTATCACGGTCTGTATATTAGGTATGCTTACGGTATTTCAACTTTGCAATTGCTTCAATAGATCCTAATGGGGTAGACAGCTTTATGGCGCCCTCTCTATATGAATGAGAGCGTAATGAATACAATTTTACTAGGATTTTTTTATTTCTAATTTAAAATTATCTTAAAATATACAAATAATAAATAAATCAGTTTCACGCTGTATCCCGCACACAGCAGGGTAGGCAGAGGGAACCTAGTGTTAAGACACTCCGTTTCCCACTTTCTGCCGAATTCTGTAGGCATTGCGTGTTGAGTGGCAGAACTCAACGCAGCGCATTGCCTCGACACCAGAGCGAAGAAATGGTAAATTTAAGTAAATATATCATCTCCTGGAGTGGGGATCGAACCCACAACCAGTCTATTTACAGTCACACTTTTTGCCGCTACGCCACGAGTGGCCTCAAATTAAAAAAAAAAGATAAAATATCTTATACTATATAGAAAATAAATCAGCTTCACGCGGTATCCTGCACATAGCAGCGTTAAGTTAAGGGGGAACCTAGTGTTAAGACACTCCGTTCCTCACTTTCCACCGAACTTTCTTGGCATTGTATGTTTTAGCGGTGGAACTGAACGCCGCGTTTTACAGCTTCTGTAAGTAAGTAATAATAATAATATGAATATAGCTTACAGTTAGTAGAAGTAGCGTGAAACTTGATTTAGTTAAATGTTGAACATTTACAGATAAATCGGGTTCTATTCAAATGTAATCGATAGTTTCGAAAAGTTTTGTTAGATCCAGAGTATTGTTTCCATTTGTTAACTTAACTTAACTTAGCTTCACGCTTTATCCCTCGCGGGGTAGTCAGAGAGAACGGAGCGCCAAACGCTACGGTAAACGGTTTCCATTTGTTGTTAGGACGATTTGAGCTTTAGGTTATTAGAGGTAATTTATTTGAGCAATCATACAAACATAATTATAATAAATAATAAAAAATAGTATTTTTAAATATTTTTTTGTTTTGTTAATCTCTTTATTATTATTAAATCAGCTTCACGCTGTATCCCGCACACGGCAGGGTCGGCAGAGGGAACCTAGTGTTAAGACACCCCGTTCCTCACTTTCTGCTGAATTCTGGAGGCATTGCGTGTTGAGTGGCAGAAATCAACGCCACGCTTTGCCTCGACACCAGAACGAAGAAATGGTTATATAAATTTAAATAAATATTTCATCGCCTCGAGTTGGGATCGAAACCACAACCAGTTTTACAGTCACACTTTGTGCCGCTGCGCCACGACTTATTATTATTATTAAAATTAAATTGTTTAAATAAATATTATAAAATTCATATAATGAACAATTTGTTGAGTATTTATCTATTGATGCTAATTCTAGACAGATAGACATGATTAATATCATATTTTTACGTTCTCCATCTTTTTCATTAGCTTCATTGGCATAGGAATTTATTCTGTTAAAATACTCCGTTTCCCACTTTTCGCCGATTTTTCAAGGCATTCCGTATTGAATTGTGGAACTGAACGCCGCGTTTTTGCCTCGGGATTCGCTTTGAGAGGCCAAGGCGAAGAAATTAAAATAATAAATAATAATACGTTCCCCCCATCGGAAATCGAAACCACAACCGTCGCATTACAGTACCACGCTTGTGCCCCTGCGCCACAACGGTCTCTTCGCTTAACTTAAATATCAAAAGATCACGCAAAATACGGTTGCTTAGCCTGTGTACCGACACGGGCTGCGTACCGAGCAACAAGCACTAGAAAGTAGCTTGCCTTTGCCACTCTTCATTCAACCACGAACAGGTTATGACTAGCGTGACCATTCTTTGTTCGGCTCAAAATGGGACATTTTTATTTGTAATTTTAATTATTTTTAAATATTGTATTAAAAAGGGAAATCAGTTTCACGTTGTATCCCGAAAACGACAGGGTAGGTTGAGGGAACATAGTGTTAAAACACTCCGTTCCACACTTTCAGCTGATTTTGGGAGGAACTCAACGCCGTGCTTTACTAAAGTAGCATTTGACTTTTTGTCAAAAACATTTGTACTTACCCGGTGGCATTATTAGGGACACCGGGATACAAAAGCTTAAAACAGGGCGGGAACATTAAAAAAGGAACGTCTGGTCACCTTAGTTATGACTCGCTTAAGCCACACATTTAGATACAATTTACAATACTCACGCACACACACGCCGACATAATTCGAAGTCACTGTTCAGGGCACCTCGACGCATCTTTTTTCACAAACAGGTTCCCGTACCCAACAACGGGTGACTCAGAGCGGGGTGTTTTGTAAGTATTACAGAATTGGTTTCGTTACAATCGTACACACTGGGTCGTTCAATTGATCGTTGCTACATCTTTTTCTATAGTATACGTTCGTATTTTGTACGGCTGTAGGCCGAATATTTCATTTCTGTACAAATTTTCAACACAATGATAAAGATAGAAAGTATGTATAGGTCGTTGGTTCGATTTTACTGAAAGTTATGATTTATTGCTAAGGTATAATCGTAAGAAATACATTAAAACGTTTTTGGATTTTTATAATTTTATACTGCATAAATTATTTATATTTTTTCACGTGATTTTAATCTTTTAAATAATTGATGTAATTGCAATAAAATAATGAAATAAAATAATATTTATTAAAATTGAAAAATAATATAGTAAATGTAATAATTAAAATATTATTATAAATAACAATTTGAAAATTGTTTTGAGGTCAGTCGTGGCGCAGGGGTACAAAGTGTGACTGTAAAATCGACTGGTTGTGGGTTCGATCCCTACTCGACGAAATTAAATATTTATTTGCATTTATACTTTCATTTCTTCGCTCTGGTGTCGAGCCAAAGCGCGGCGTTCAACACGCAATGCTTTCGGAACTTGGCGGAAAGTGAGAAACGGAGTGTCTTAACACTAGGTTTCCTCTGCCTACCCTGCTATGTGCGATTAATCATCGCAAAAAATAATTTAAAATTTACAAATGTGTTCTGAGATTATGACTTTCATACATACATACATAATACAAGAATTATTAACATTAGTTCTTTACTTACTGTGTCTCCTTACTAATATTTTGTTACTGTTTCATACATAATATAAGGTTATATAGAGTATAAATGCGATCAACTGATAAGGAAAAAAAAAGATATTCTCATCACACAAAAGGAATTGATTTATTGTGTTGAAAACACGTGTGCGTAAACTTAGAAGCAAAGGTATTTGGTTTAAAAAGGGCTCTACCTGCTCGTAGAGTTCTCAAAAGTTGTAACACAAGAATCGTATTCATTTAGGCCAGTCGTGGCGCAGGAGACTCGTTGTGGGTTCGAACCCTCGATTACTTTAGTAAATTAAATATTTATTTAAATTTATATTTTCATTTCTTCGCTCTGGTGTCGAAGGTACGCGCGGCGTTGAAATCCGTTACTCAACACGCAATGCCTCAGACTTCGGCGGAAAATGGGGAACGGAGTGTTTTAACGCTTGGTACCCTCTGCCTATCCTGTGTGCGGGATGCAGCGTGAAGCTGATGTAATTTTGATTTAATTTAAATGTATATTTTCATTTCTTCGTTCTCGTGTCGAAGTTAAGCGCGGCGTTGAGATCCGTTACTCAACACTCAATACCTCCAGACTTCGGCGGAAAATGGGGAACGGAGTGTCTTAACGCTTGGTTCCCTTTGCCTACTCGCTGTGTGTGGGATACAGCGTGAAGCTTATTACAACAATCGTTCTCAAAGGACATCTCTAATTGAAGTTGGTTTATTAGTTTCTCGTTATACATATCACCTACATATGTATATATTTCCGTGTTAATTACTATTTGAAAACTGTTGTGACCGCTTTGATTTTAGATATATTAAGGTTTAAAAATTATAAAAAAAAATTATTAGATATACATCCTTACAATTTTCGTAATACCGGGTAGTTTAATATTATTATTACAAATTTCACTTTTATTTTATTATTATTATTACATTCAAAATCTTTTAGAGTCAATTATGTATCTATAAATGATCCCTAAAATATATTAGATATTTGTTGCCCCGGGATAAGGAAGATAGCTCTACCTGCTGTTTATAATGCACTTACATTACAATACGAGGCAAAATAATGGTTATAATGGTGGATGCTTTTTATTATTATACAATAGATGCTGGTCTTGAGGTGATTGTGAGAGAATCGTTGGGGGATCTCGACTAAAGATCCTTGACCTGCCTGTTTTACAATGTCTATAGGGCCTAATAATTAAAAAACCGGACAAGCGCGAGTCGGCTCGCCCACCGGGGGTTCCGTACAAAAATTAGAGGTCTCGCTCTTTTTCTGAAATTCAACCTTAATTTAGCTAGAGCCCTTTCATTTGATACCTCACTTGAACTAGCGGCTTAAATACCACATTTTTGCTCCTTTTAAGGCTATTATTTTTTAGTATTTAATCACAAATTTATAGTTTCAAGATTTTTTTTCTCAACTAGTACTACCTGTAGAGGCTAGTTACCACATTTTATATTTCTAGGTCAACTGGAAACACTGGAAATGTAGAAACACATTTTTTCAGGAAATCATGGGGCCGTAGATCTAGATATATGGTTTGAATTTCGACTCGATATCTCTAAGTGTTCCTGAGATAAAGGCTCTTAACAGACAGACAGACAGACAGACGGACGGACAACAAGATACAGAACCCTAAAAAGATACAAAAACCACTATTACGAATACACATATTCCATTGTAGATAAATAAAATAAGAATAAAATTGTAACACAACAGTTTTTATCTTCTTATAAGGCCACAAAAAAAAACTAAGTTATACTTACTAAAGGACACGATGACCCAATTCTTAAGTTATTAATAAAATCGATAGTTCAGGACTATAAATGTTGTAAACACGTTTCTATATCGAGTTTTTATTCGATAAATGGATGTAGAGGGAGACAGATGTAAGAAACATCACATGATTCGTGGGAAACGATGGTAACAAGAATTCTGTCCTTCCTTTCGCTTACTTTTAGTCTTTGTATACAGTTATATTAGGTACAAACGTAATTCCCTCAAAATACCTTTTCTTTTTCCGAATGTGACCATATTTTATTCGAATATATACAATTATAGACTTTAGTAAATATATATATATATATATATATATATATATATATATATATATATATATATATATATATATATATATATATATATATATATATATATATATATATAGATATATATATCTGGTGTCGAGTTTAAGCGCGGCATTGAGTTCTGCCACTCAACAAGCAATGCCTCCAGAATTCGGCAGAAATTGGGGAACGGAGTGTCTTAACACTAGGTGAAGATATTCCTAAAATTTATGTTAAAAAAATCAACATTATACCGTTCTCTTAATTAAATTAATTATATTGTAAATAATAAGTTATTCATACATATGTTATGTAAATACTTTTTAGAATATTTCATAATACATCAAATAAATTCGACTCACAATGCGTAACGAGCACGCGTGCCTAACGGTAGAGCGTTTCGTGATATACTATGATATGTAAAAGTTTCTATTATGTCGATTACGCTTCACGCTGTATCCCGCATATAGTAAGTAGGCAGAGGGAACCTAATGCTAAAACACTCCGTTACCTACTTTTCGTTAAATTCGAGGCATTGTGTGAGTGGCGGAGTTTTTCCTAGTTAACAGAGAAATTTCCCCAAGTGGGAATCGAACCCACTACCACGGCGTCATAACGGCTTCAATTTTTTTTAAAGAATAATCATTATAGTATTTAAAGAAGTGGACATAATTAAGACTGGTATCGAAGATTTATTTTATGAACAGTATATAAATGCCACATTTTAGTTTTGCTCGTTTATTTTTTTATTATAACAAAATATAATTATATTTCAGGTCAGTCGTGGCGCAGGGGCACAAAGTGTGACTGTAAATCGACTGGTTGTGGGTTCGATCCCCACTCGAGGAGATGAAATATTTCGTTATTTATATTTCCATTTCTTCGCTCTAGTGTCGAGGCAAAGTGCGGCGTTGAGTTCTGCCACTCGACACGCAATGCCTCCAGAATCCGGCAACAAGTGGGGAACGGAGTGTCTCGAACACTGGGTTCCCTCTGCCTACCCTGCAGTGTGCGGGATACTGCGTGAAGCTGATAAAAAAACAAAAATAATTATATTAAGGACAAAAAGTAGGTAATAGTAAATTCGTAGACAGTTGGAGCATAAGTTCGAATGGTGGTTGGTATCGCTGTGCAGCGATCCGTCA
>JAJHJA010000876.1:0-84835 GCA_021202915.1 Heliconius himera | reverse complement strand
TATCTGAAATCGCTTAGATAACGATCAAGCGCACCTTGATTTAACTCCGTATTTGTTTTGAAAACTTGCATTCCAACCGCATCGTACCAGTATTTCAGCGATAGTGGAACTAAATCTGACTTACTCGAACTTATTCTATTCCAATTAAATCGCTCTCGAGCAACTTATAACAAGATTGTTGTAACGAGCGTCACAGTTGGAGTTTCGTTGACTTAATGATGTTTAAGTACTGTTGAGGCTTGGACTGTTGGAAGCAATTTGCTTATTTGCTGTTGGCAATGTGATTTTGCGACTTTTAATTTATAACGATGTGTTTTTTTACATTTAATGTTCAAGCTGTATCCCGCTAATAACTGGGTAGGCAGCCCACACTCCGCCGAATTCTGTAGGCATTGCGTGTTAAGCGTCGGAACAAAACGCCGCGCCTTGCCTCGATACCAGAGCGAAGAAATGAAAATATTAAATATTTCATTTCTTCGAGTGGGAATCGAATCCACAACCTGTCGGGCTTACAGTCACACGACTGGCCTCAATTATTTATTATTAATGTACGTTGACCATCGTAATTGTCTTTTGTAGATTAGTATACTTGCAAAAATATTTCACGCTGTAAACAGGTTTCTTTCTGCTCGATAAATTTGATTATCAAATACTTATATAATTTCGTATTAATGACCTAAAAAGCGACAGCGCTTGTTTTCATAAATATTGAACACATTTATAAATACAAAAGTGCAAGTCTATATTTTGACGAAAAAATCAGACTTTAAGATATCACATTATTATAAAAAAAATTAAATCAGCTTCGCGCTGTATCCCGCACATAGCACGGTAGGCAGAAGGAACCTAGTGTTAAGACAATCCATTCCTCACTTTCCGCCGAATTACGAAGATATTGTTGAGTGTCGGAACTCAACGCCGCGCTTTGCTTTGACACCAAAGCGAGGAAATGGAAATATAAATTTAAATAAATATTTCATTTTCTCGAATAGGAATCCAACCCCCACCCAGTCGCGTTTACAGTCACACTTTGCGCCCCTGCGCCACTACTGGCCTCAATATGCTATTATCAGTATCACATATCATATTTTATTATCAACTTACGAACAAAGCTAATTTTTTGTCCAAGCGACAGACTTAAATCAAGATTAATAGCAATTTGAGTGAACTAATATCTACAATTTGCGAAAAGCCAGGTGTGGCCGAGATAAGGCGGCGAACTCACGCGATTTAGCCCTACATCACAGCTATTGCAGGTTTTCGCGGTTAAGGTCGTTCATTATTGCCAATTTACAATATTTTTTTTAATACAACAGATAAATTGATAATAGGACATTATCATTTATTTACATTAGGCATAGTTACATAATATTAATATTAAAAACCGGAAATACAAAAATTGGGGGTCTCGAGCTTTTCCTGAAATTCAAGCTTAGTTTAGCCAGAGCCCTTTCAGCTGATACCTCACTTGATCTAGTGGCTTTAATACCAAATTTTGCCCTCTTTTAACCCTAAATGTATAGCTTTCAGTTTTCTATAAGTAGGTAGCTAGCTGCCAAATTACATAGTGCTAGGTTAATCGGAAGTAATAGAACTATTAATTTTGACTCCCTCACTTGTAGTGTCGAAATACGCGTTTTTTTGCAATATAAATGTCCGTATCTTTTTTTTAAATAAATGTAGAAATACGATTCTTTCAAGAAATCACGGGACCGTAGATCTGAGTATATGGTTTCGACTCGAGAATTTCAACTCGATATCTCCAAGCATTCCTGAGATAAAGGCTCTTGACAGACAGACAGACAGACGGACGGACAACAAAGTGATCTTATAAGGATTCCTTATTCTTTAAAGGGTACGGAACCCTAAAAAGTACTCCAAAAAATATATAACATACCTTCATGTTTTTTTCCCGTATAGTAGGATAGAAGGGACCTAGTGTTAAGACACTCCGTTCCCTACTATCCGACCACCTAAAATGATTTGAAGTAAGCTCAGCTCTTAACGCGTTTAATCTTCCTGCAATAAAACAACAGCCGGACCATATTTGCTTTTGTTATTCATATAACAATAGTAAATCTGGATATCTTACAATAAAAGCAATCTAGGTCCCGTGATTTGTAGCTTACGCTCGTACTGAGAATAAAACAGATAATATAAACTGAATTTGTTATTCTGAAATTTACCTTTGTTTTAAAAGTTCAGTGGACGATTGCGTCATTGATGTGTTTCAGATGTATTTCGAGACGGGAACGGTTCTGTGTCTATTGTAGATTTATTGTTTATCCATACAATAACGGAACTTTGTCCTTGTACTGATTCCGTATAAACGTAATGGAACTTCACTTTAATACATATAGTACGGTGATTTATCGATAGATCGTTTTAGAATACTTTCTATTTATACTTAATAATTTAAAATTATTTGCAGTGATTATTATACTTTTAATAGTCATTTCATGTTAATAATAAGTCAGTTCAATCCCCACTGGATGAAAAGAAATATTTATTTAAAGATATATTTTAACTTCTCTGCACTGGTGTCCAGGCAAAGCGAGACGTTTAGCTCCGTCACTCAACACGCAATGCCTCCAAAAATTTCCACTGCCTACCCTGCTGTGTGCGGGATACAGCGTAAAACGGATTTATTTATTTTATTTTCATTTAATCTATACAAGATAACTGCATTGTCCTCATCTCGATCCCACGTAACCTTTGGCCATCAATCCATCCATTACCTACGCAACTCGACCAACATCGATTAATCCCGCAATTCGGGACACCTTCAATCAAGATTGTTTGCGCGCTCGTGCCAAGTTTCCTGGAACACGATGATTGACCCATTTGCCCAACTTTGCTACACATGCTATAATGGTAATGACTAGTAATCGAGTACTAGCTACCCTGCTACTTTAAGTGCATGTCTGAACTAAGTTCTTTGGAAATATTTTGTTTGATTTGCACCTGGTGTAAGATATGTCTGTATAAAATTTTAATTCTAATTACCATAGTTATTTTTTCATTTGAACACTGAATATTTAATTTAGAGATTGTTCATACAAAGCTTTTAAGAAAAGCTCAATAAATCATCATGAGTGAATCTCTGAGGATCTCTGCTCTAACCGAGATGGGCACTCATCCGACCTAATTGTAGTCCATTCAACGACACTCAACCTCATTGCTACTAGAGAGAGAAAGGCAACCTCTCCTGTCACTCTTCTGTGTGAGAGTTAATAACTAACATGTAGTAGAAAATTGGTTCCTAAAATTAAGCCATTAAATTAATTAGTAAGTGTTTATGTGATATTTTGACTACGTAATAAAATTTAAAAAATCTGATAATTATACGATAGAAATGATCTCATTTTATCTCTTCATTGTATATTTGGTGAAGATTTCCGCAAAATTAAAATTATCTCAACGCAAACGACAATGGTAACGAAAATGTCAAGGTTTCCGAGAAACTTCCGCCGACCTTTTATAAATTTATTGAATTAGGTACATCTGCATAATCTTTTAGTACCGAGGCACACTTAATCCAACATTATTTTAAAAATATTTATCCTAATACATAATAAATACATTATATTTAAATTAACTTCTAATTCTAATTATATATAACATCGTATTTTAGGGTTTCTTAGCTTAAAAGTAAAATTGGAATTTTTATAAATGTCTGTATGTGTTTACGCTTGTTTGTCTGTCCTGATCCATGAAGCTTAATATATCTTGAGGAGTATAAATATCAATTAAACTTGAAAATACGTAAACATTATAAATTTTGTAAATTATAACTTTATTTTTATTTTTAGTTTCATGAACATAATCTAAAGACGTTTCCCATTTAGAATCTTCCGTTGCCTACACTTTCCCCTGAAATTCCACTGAATTCTGAAGGCATTGTGTGTTGAGTGGCGGAACTCAACGCTGCACTTTGCCTCGCTACTAAAAATAATAAATATTTGCCCTCCCGAGTGGGATTCCAACCGTCGCGTTTACTGTAGCACGCTTGTAACCATGCCACGACTGATCGATTTTCCTTTATGACAGATACAATAAGGCCGTATAAAACTTGTAAGTATAATTTGCGTTCTTTTTAGGCGATACGTCACCCATTCTTTTCGAAATGCTGCCTTTTTTGTTAGTGTATAACAAACAAATATGTTTCTTTAATCATTTCCATATTTATCTATATTCTAGATCATATATTAACATGAAGAAATAAAATGTAGATTGTGAATATAAAATGGCTCATTTACCAACTTTTGTAGTCATACATATTTTAAGCTTGTGAAGAAAATGTTATTTTATTTTACTGTAGATCAAATTTATTGTAAATTGTAAGGTCGTTTTTGTATGTGGTGGAGGCAAATAGAATATATTTTATTATTAATTATTAATTTTAACAAAATAAGAAGCAGAAGAATTTTTAAAATTCATATAATTTTGTCGTATGATGCAAAATATTTAAATATTAAATTTTGTTAGCACCTCTGGTTAAACTTTGAATCAAAATAAAAATTCGGAATTATAACGTATATATTCGTACTTTTGTTGTTATTTCAACTCAAAATTATTATACCTTTTCACGTAAACAAACACGTGGAAACAGACATTTCATTAATAAAACTGAAATATGTACGATGCACAGTGAGCAACTGAGGCCTGTTTATTGGTCGTAAAGACCGCCAACCGGCTACAGGTGTGTTCTGCTTAATTTTTCGGTCTGTTTAATTAACCCCTGTATTTGTTAAATCACAATGAGGTGCCATTGCAGTGCAAGTAAAAAATATATATGAATTTACATGTTTTTAGTACAATTACTTTGATGTACGAGTAACTTTTATGTATGTCAAATAAAGATAAAATTTATGTGTTGACAGGTTTAGTTAATTTAGGGTTAGAAAATTCTAATAAATTCCCTTTCCATTTAATGTAACTATTAAAAGCAGTAGAAATATCGATATGATATTTAAATACGTACAATGTTAATCTACCAGTGTCATTTGAAAGATTCACGGGCTTCCTTTTAACTGGATTAAATAAATAATGTCTTTTCGACTGTGGAGCGGTGATGCTGTGAAATAAACGATTTTGGTACTTCTGAATTCACTCAAGAAATTTCTTTTTCATATTAATGTCAACGTCAATCAACAATTTTTGCTTGTTTAAATTACAGTAGTTTGTTCTTCTCTTATTGTTTTTAATTTATTTAAGTAATTTGTGTTTTGTTAATAATTATTAATGAAACACAAAAAATAATAAGTCTTTTATACAATAAAATGGTATTGCTATTTATGTAGGTATTAGATGATACAACCTTATGAAGCCTGAAACATATTTTACTCACAATATTTATAGAACTTTCCATATATTCCATAACTTCCATATATTTTAAACGGCAAAATGTCAATAACTTCCTTTTATTCCCTCTGGTGCTATGTGGGATGATAAGTTCTTATCTAGATGTCAACCTATTTCCCGTTTACACGTTCCCACCCTATTTAATTATGCAATGAGCGACAGTAAAATGCAATCGAGTTTATAGAAAACTTTACAGTAGAATGCTTTGATGTCGTAGACTTTAATGAGGCTTAGAATTATGCAGCATTCCTCCTTTAAAAATATTTTGATGCTTGATTTCGTTATTTAAATCAAATTCAATAACGAATTTGCTTTATATTTCTGTTGAACTTGTTCTCCAAAATTCGACGGAAACTGGGGAGCGGAAGTGTCTTAATGGGAACAGAGTAGCTTATCACTAGGTTCCCAGGTTGCAAGAATTAGCGTGAAGCTTATATAAATGTATCAAAAGTAAGCTCTGGCAATTTTTATCTATAAACCCTCGCCATTATCTTTAATTTATTAACTTTTTTTTTAATAATTTATTTATTTCAATCTCAATTTACCACGTTATCTAAGGCTTTTTATCAATGTTAGTATGTATAAAAATTCTTACTGTTTCATTTCCATTCTTAGTAGTTCTTCTTCATTGTGCTGACTCTCTTTTCTCCTTGTTCCAGATCTAGAGGGTCGGGCGTGGTGCGGGCGGCGGCCGCGAGCCCGGCACCATGGCTACGGTGGAGGGGCGGCCGGCGCAATATGGCGTCACCCTTCGGCAGTTGCGCGAGCTGATGGAGTCTCGTGGGGCCGAGGGGTTAGCCAAAATCAACGCGCTCGGCGGACCTCAGGAATTGTGCAAGAAGCTCTACACATCGCCCACAGATGGTTCGTACCTGTTTAGGTTTGATGATTTTGGCTTTATAGGTTAAAGCAGCAATTCATTACTTATATTGTTCTAAATACTGAAATCTTTAATTTTTTATTTCTAATAAAAAAAAATACTTAAGATATTTACAGTATACAATATAAACATTTGAGGAAAACTATGAAAGTCATGTAAAAATAACGTAATTAATGGCCGTCGCGTGTCTAAGCCCAGTTTCATGAGTAAAGAAATGTCACCAAATTAACTTCTCCCCAGAATATGATGGTTAAAACGTATGCCATTGCCATCGATTTTTCTTTTGATAAATATGTAATATATGTCTTTAAAAATTGTGTTTTCTAGTTATTAGTAATCTGAACCTATCACGAACCGCATTATTTAAACATTAGACACCAGAAGGAATACGAAAGCAATAAACCTATTTTGAACGCTGTCACTGTACTGTTATCTATTACTAATTCATTTCATGCGTCTTCTAAACATTAAAGTTGATAGGTGGAATATTTGACGGCAAAGGCTCAAGTTTAAACAACATTATATTATTATTCACATAAAAAAAAATCACCTTACCCCATATAGAACATTACCATAACCACCACCTTTTAGTTTTCTTTCAAAAATCCTAAATGTTTTACTAAAATGTCAGCGTTATTTGCTTGATATTTTATCTGACAGGTTTGATAAGCCCTACCGCCATCTAAAATGTCTGTACCTTATTTGGTTCAGTACCTATATTACTCTAATTGACGTTATCGGTTAAATCGTAGTAGCGGTGAATGTTGCGATATGATCGCGATGGGCATTGCTTATATATTGATTTCGCTTACTTGCCAACTAATCGAATCTGTGGTAGACATATCCGATGAAATATTAGGGTCATTTTGATATTCAAAAGTATGTTAAATATTTTTATGGAATTAATATTTCCTACTTTTTGCTAGCTTTAACTTAAAGAAAAAATGACCTTGTATTAATTAGTTCTATTATAAACCTTAAAGATTGCCAAAGCAATCATTTACAGTTAAAGTTTCTTAGATATCAGTGGAAAAGGATTGCAGTAATGCCCAGTGGGAAGGATTAATATTACAAATTTCATTGTCTGTGACGTAATGGGACGTCATCTTTACAGTTTTCGATCTTTAATTATTTATTATTCATGTCAAATTATGGTTTATGAGGAAATGACAGCATATTATATAATTATTTATCTCACTTGTATTTTGCTCATCAAAAAGTAATTAACGATGGCACAAATATTTCATGAGTTAGGAAGTCAGGGACACAATAGATAACTTCAGATGATTAGTCGTTATGTACTTATATTACATTTTTTAAAAGAATAATCAAAAAGATACTAGAAGGTATTATATCTATGAACAAACTATTTCAACAACATTTTTATGTCTTGAAATTTCCAAGATATGCCTAACGTATAGAAAAAGGAGCTAACAAAAGAGAACATTTTTAAGTTGTATGAATAATTGTTTATTGATCAAAGACATGTTCGATTAATTTCGTGGTGTTGCTAATAATTCTAGGGCGATGTAGAATAAACCACTTAGCCAAGTTCATTAAACTCTGATCGATACGGGAGGTCTTTTTTAGGCCCAAAATGATACCATGAACAGAACGTTGACTTACCAAATTAGGTATCGCGTCTAATACCGCTTTGAACGTTTCTTTGACTTGAACATAATTTCCCGAAATATCTACTTCGATTATTCACAAATTGTTCAAGTTATATCCAGTTTTATCACTTCTATTCATATCATACAAAAAAGAAAAAAAAGGTGCTTACTTTGTTCTATCACTATTAAATTTTTCACACAGTAGGTACTACTTATACAAAGTATCGATTATATATCTTTCAGAAGCAAAGATAATTGAATTAACTATATATATGTACGACATTTTTTTCCAGTCCATTTTCTTAATCTAAAAGATAAATCTTGCACTGAGTACTCTAATAAGGCAAAGCTTATAAAAGCAACTTCAAAGAAGTGCTTTTATAAACACTTCCATTGTTAAGTCAAGAGATACCTTTTAGATTTTTATTGATACCCTACAAAGATAGATACACTATAGGTTTTTGCTAACGTGCTTACATAAGTATATACCTACACTAACCCCATTTCTTAATCAGCTTCGATCAAACATGCATCGTCTAACTAGGTCAAGTTCGGTGCCAAGGGATGAGTGAGAGGGTGGCTTCGCACTTCATGCTCTATTTTCATTTCACAAGGCAAACTATTGAGTGGATTTGCTAAATTAGATTAATATAAATTAAGGGTTCTTTCAGACTTGATAATTCTAAGTTAACAATATATTTCTTGAGTAGGGAGCGGAGTGTCTTAACACTGGGATACAACGTGAAGTTGAAAAAATATATATTCACAAGAGTTAGGCAAACAGGTATTGGGTTTCAAAAATACATTGCAAATGTACCGAAGTATCTCAAGTATCATATAGAAGTATATCAAGTATCATTTGTAGTCGAAATTGCGTGTGATATATGAAGGTTTATTGATTTCTTTCACTATTTTTAACCGTTCCTATTTGTGTTATTAAAGTAACATTAGTAAAAATATAACTTACTATATTGCTTTAATTTTATATAGAATGGAGAAAGATAGGAAAATCTTTATAACGAGGCTAAACGTAACGTAATAATTTAATTTGCAGTGGCGAAGCTGCGAGCGACAGTTAATATAAAATATTCGCAATAAATTTTCAACAGGCACGAATCTATAAAAACCGTAAATATTCATCATAAATAATCTTTGCATTATTAATTTTGTAGTCTACTTCTTTGGTTTTTTTACACCTGCATGTATATTTATTTAGGTGCATTTAGCAAAAAAATAATGATTTCCGCCATTTATATACTGGCTGCACAAATATGACTATAAAAATGAGTATATAACAATGTCTGAGTATACAAAACACTAAGAGCCAGTTTCACCGGTTACGAATAAAGTTTCAGATAGTAATCTAACAATTAATGCGATCTCACAGACGGAGGATGAAAATACAAAATAATTCTTTCTTATATTTTCAAGAATACTTTTCTTATTAAAAAACGAAAATAGGTAAGAATTCATACGATTTGTTACATTTTTTAATTACGAATAAATATGTAAAAATGAAATGCATCTGTCAAATGTCATCCTACTAGATATTGCTATTCGAGACCTATGAAACCAAAAATTATAGCTTGTGTGGCAGATAAGGCTGTCCGAGACTTTATCAGCCAGTGGTCAAACTGATCCTTAGTATTCTAAACTAATGTTTTTTAATCTAATGGATTCTATAATTGCTTCTAAGTTGCTGCTAGAGTGCTTGCATTTAAACTGAATAGTAGGTAGTTCTGTTCTTCTTCGTCGTAGCACTAAAATGCATGGGGCAGATATTTATAAGCCTCACAAGCATTCGCTACTTTTCTTTACTAGCTGAAAGCCTGGTACTTTTATGTAAGGGATCCCCAACGCATGATCTCCCAAGTTTTCCCTTCTAAGAACCAAAACCCGTCTTCCGTTCTTCAGTATGCGACATTGTACTGACGTCCGTTTATTGAAACTTTGAGCAGCTGTCAGTTTTAGTTTAAACTTTGAGATCAATAGTTGGTGATCTGATCCATAGTCTGCACCGAGCAAAGTAGTAGGTGGTTATGTTATACATATATCTCGGCGACAAAAATGCTATTAGTCATTTATTCAAGTGTTTTACAGTATGATGTCAGTATCAACATAAAATGGAAATTTGCGAGAAACATGCGCAAGAACTCCAAAGAACGCTACTGTAAATAATGTTATAATTAAAATGGCGCGCTCCTCAAACGGTTTCGCCCCTTTTGTGTTAAAGTATAAAGGCGTTGTTTCCTTGACAATTGTTTGCTTATACTTCCCCGGTGATAGATCGTTCCTGTCAACCGCTCGCCGTAAAATGTTCTAAGCAAACGAAAAATGATCTTGGTTGTTTTTGAGCTAATCTAAATAATGTCTTTATCTAGCGCGAAATGTCTTATTACTGATCTCTTCACCAGCTCAAATAATCATTCAACAAAATTATATCTGTGTTGCGTATATTAAAAAGTATGGCATAATGCCAAATGTACCATTAATAGTTTAATGAATGTATGTAAATTTCTTCCGATCAATTGACCAGGTAGATGAGGTTCTAATATTATTTTGCAGCTTCGCGCTTTACAATATGTTGGCATATTACAAGGTAGGCAGAGAGAACGTAGTGTCGCGATAGAATTCAAACTATTTCGCGTCGAGTGGCAAAACTCAACACTGCTCTTCCACACAAGAATAAAAATAGTTCAATCTCGCGAGTAGAGGTGAAACAACCATTACGTTTTGTGATATGACACTGTACTATCGTTTATTTTATATTTCTTAAATTTACGCTGTGGTATATAGGACCTAGGCAGAAAGAACCTGGGATCATAATGTTCCCAACATTATGTTCACTTCCGTTTCCACCACTCCACTTTCCACCGAATTCTGGAGACATCACGTGTTGAGTGGGGGAACTCAACGCCACGCTTTACAACATCTTCACGAGTGGGAATCGAACCCACAACCTATCACATTTACAGTCGCACACTTGTGCCACAAGAGGCCTCAAAATGGTTTAAATATAAAAACTGTATTTATATGAGGACATTATGCGTTGGTATTGCAACTCCACTCGCTTAAATAAAATCACATTGTTCTTGGATAATTTGTATACATTGTATTTACTTATTGCTCATACCATTTATGTTTACTGTTTTCTAGTCATGAGATGTTGTCACGTATCAAATAATTCGGACCTTGTACTATAATTGAAATAAGTGATATAAAATATGCCCAGTGAGAAATGTGATACGACTAGAATGCGATCATTAACACCAGATAACGCTCGCAGCTATATGTATATTTAGTTTTTCTATTCAAATAGTTATATTATCTATACACCTTATTTAAAATGTTTATATTCTACTTATTAAAACTTTAATTATATTTTCTTTCTCTGATTTAGACTTGAACCTACAACAACTATATTTTTTTATATATGTAAAAAAATATAATAAGACATATCACATATACGAGTATTACTTTTAAAATAACCAAGTGAATTCATAGAAAAGAACAAAACTACATCATCCCAAAGCGAGCCAGTGCAAATTGACTTAACCGGTATAGATATAGACAGCAAGGCTGGTCAAATCGCATTAGCTAGTAATTGATGCACTATGCAGCTATCTTTATTCACATTTTATTACAACTATTCCTATAGCTGAGGCCGCCGTGACGCAGCACAACATCTACTGACTAAACGCGACTGTCTTGGTTTCGATTCCCAAACAGAGGAATAATTATATTTATTTTCCTTTCCTCGCTTTGGTACATACAGCGCGGCGTTGAACTCCCCCACTCAAGTGAAAGTGGGTAACGGAGTGTATCAACGTTAAATGAATGCCCTCTGACTACCCAGTTGTGCGGGAAAAAGCGTGAAGTTTATATAAAATTCCTATTGCTCTTGAGCTTTTATAAGGGACTGGTTGAAACGTGTGCACGCACGTGAATTAGTTCATTTGATTAGATCATCGCTCATTCATTTGAATCTCAATGCGATTGAATCTATTATAATTTAACCGTTGGATTTCTCTTGTGAAATTCATTCGGTCGTTTTATTTTAAATGTATTTTTTTTATTAATATTCTGTGTAATAGAATATGTAAACTTAAATTAACTTTTTTTCATGGACCTGTATAATAATTATATTTTAGAGTAATAGACTAAACGTTTAGTCAGAAATTATACTTAAAAAACTACAATCTTATACAAATCACAGTATTTATATACAAGAAGTCTATTACAGTTATTTATTTTTTTCTTTTTAATATACTTACCTACCTATTATGTACTTGGTTTTATAAGATTTTCTTAGAAGATCCTAACGTAAGTGTATAACTACGTACCATTGATAAATATGAATCACTAAAGATCAATTTTTTTACAAACCATTTATTACGTTATAGTGTTTGATTACGAATACAGTGACTCACGGGTGTCTGTTAAGTTAATAACTTCAAAATTTAAATGTTAAATAATGATTCATATTTTTACTTCACTTTCCTAATATTTATAAATAAGAATTGAAAAAAAAAAATACAAACTTTTTTCCTAATTGGCCGTTATTTACTAAACTACTCTCGGTGCTTGTTAACTTAAGCTCTTTTTTGTTCTTTTATCCACAAAGAAACAAAGAATGGATGCGTGCGTCGTTTCGTTAACTCCGCTTTTTTTGCTGCGAGTGACTTGAAGCCGTTTAGCTGACAAAAGACACCCTGTGAAGTATTTTTTACTTGAAAATCTGTTTTAACAGATAATTGCACTACTAACATTTGTGTTTTTTTATCATATAATTAATATATTTTTTGCCTATAAAATGTTAATACGTTTTGGATTTACGAGAAAATGTAAAGAACGAGATTTTGACGTTTATTAAAGAAAGTGCTAGAACCTTTTCGTGTTTTTCGCCTGAATTCATTAATTTCAAAAATTGAGCTTGTTCTCATACTTTATTCCACTGCGCCATGATATCCTCAAATATATTTTTCATGTTTACAGCTTTCCAATATGAATTTATGTTGCGTCATCTTCTATTAAGTTGATGGATTCCAATCTGTCAGAACACAAAACTTTGTAGTTATCTATGCACTTTCTATCCAAAGAAACAATTGAATTGAAATGCGAAGAGGAAACGAGTTGTTTCTAATCGAAACCTTTATCGGTAGTTCTGCATTGTCTAGAATTCTTTATTAATATATTTCTGCTTATTTTTCTCCCTTTTGCTAATATTCATCAAAATCATATAATAAAAATATACTTAAATTTTACCTTTTTATATCAGATATCAAATTTTCCTTTGAATATTTTTCTCAATAAGCAACCCTACTAACAGCTTATTTTTGACAAGTTATACAAATGGTCGCACGTCACGCCCGCCCTACACGTGACCTGTTTTCAGATTAGCAAAAAGAATAAGGAATAACTTTATGTAATGTCGACATGGATAAAGTTAGATCATATATGATGCGGTGGTAATAAACTACGTTGGTGTTATACATTTATTAAAGAAAATTTAGTTTGTTTTTTTTTTTATAAAAGAAAGATAAGTCACTTTGTGTGAGGAACTACAATACGCCTCAATGCCAATTTAAAACTCTCCACAGTAGAAATCGAAACTATCATGTCATATTGTTCCATATAGTTCCCAACTAATACTATTCTATTTCAATTTATTTAAGATTGTACACATTAATTTAAAACGTTGTTTGAATAAAAGAAATGTAATAAATTTGACTTACACCAGTTTTTACAACGACACATTTAGAACGAAGGCGATGAAGGTAATCTTCTGCAAATATTTTCATAGACCAACTCAATAACATTATCACTAACAAAGAAAACCTTTTAGGCATTAAAGAGAATAACAGTATGTTACATTTAAGTTTCCCGACAAATCTCAGTGGTGTACAATAGTAGGTATATAGTATATGTTACAGCTTACATTCATTAGTATCGCCTTTGTTGAAATGCAGCATTGTTCCTTATGCGGGCAAACAATGATTTTCATAACCATTACACACTGAAAGATTGTGGAACAAAGTGAGCACAGTGACTGTTACAGAGTAGCTATCGTTAAATAAATATTATATATACTTCATCAAGGTCAAGTTCTTAAAAATGTATTTCACGTAATAAAAGAAATAAACCTAAAAAACCTACTTTGTAAAGACAATTCAAAAATATTGTCAAATATGGCCGCACAATAGTAACGTGACACAGGAAACATTCACAAAGTATGACATCAGCAGGCGAATAGGAACAAGGCTTGAATAAAATAGTCGTAATAAATACGTGTCTCGGCACGTCACTACTAAAATTATAACATACAGTCAATCAGCCTTAAGCTAAAGCAAAGTAATTTTAGTAGATTTTATGAAAATCTGAATGTTCCGATTTGTTATTAGATCTTCTATGCAAAAATAAAATATGATGTGAATTCGTAAATGAATGGAAAAACTTTTAAGGTATCGCTTTCACAGGAAATGGGAAGTACCGTCTGACATAAATGTACATATGATTAAAATATTTCGTGTTATTTTTATCTTTACCAAGTCCCACTTTTCCATTACGGCTTTAAAAATTTTAAATAACAATTTAAAGTTAATGGCTATGGCAATATTTCCAGGATTCGGCGGAAAATGGGAACAGAGTGTCTTAACACTAGATTTTACTCTCCTACCCTGCTGTGTGCGGAACGATACAGCGTGAAGCTGATTTATGAATTAAAGTTATACAAATGGTTTTCATATTTTGACATAAAAAAACAATCTTTGACCTAAATACCGATTACATATAGTAAATGCATTTTTTCTAAGTATCATTCAATCAATTGAGTATTCTTTGCAAATAAATAAGATGGTACTCATGCAATTATACACAATATCAAGCAAAGCAAACCACTGTGAATAATATGTATTAATTTCACGGCGCCTGAATTCTCATGTTTTCATGTTTTTAAATTGCCTCGTGAATTCTTGATCGACTTAATAATATAAGTAAAAGATTCAATATTTTATATTTTTCGTTAATATTTTTGCTATACAAAAGTGTTTGTCATCATTTGTTAATTATTTTTCTTTATGATCATTCCCTTCTCATATTTTTGGCGTGAGAAATTGTTGAAATTAATCCATCTTGACTTAAATCTTATTAATTCTATGAATGTACTAGCGACCTAAACGCGGCTTCGCCCGCTTTAATTTATGATTATGTTATAATCAAATTATAAAAATTCTGGTGTATAAAGCTATATTACTGTGTATTTTCATATAAATCCGTTCAGTAGTTTTTGATTGGAACAAATACCCATCCTCACAAACTTTCACATTAATAAAATTAGTAGGATTACTTCCTACAATTCATTTTTTTTATTCATTTCATTATTGCAAAGTTTTCTGCAATATTGTTTATTAATTTATTCTATGGTACTACGATTGATGTAGGTAGGGGTTGGATACAAAAAACAAAATTGTTTATATATTAGGTATCTACCTAACACATAAATAACTTTGTTATCTAGCCTACATCTGTTATTGGAGAAAAATATATTGATAACATTTATTCTATTTAAATATAATAATGAATAGAGATTGATTTTAATATATTCAATGATGTTAATATACAAATTGACGCAATTTCTTTCAAATTGTATAAAATTCTTGAAAAGAATAAAATATAATGTACCCTCAACGAATTATCAAGATCACTGTTTGGACGTGTCTGTTTCCTCTCCAATCTGTGCTTTTATCTCGAACCCTTTTTCATTGATCTGTGAGGACCACATGACCTCTGCCCAAATACTAAAGAAATGGGTCTATTCATTTGCCATAAACGAAATTGTAACTATTATACTTAAGTGTATCGGTTTTTATATTTGTGTCGTGTTATTTGATAGTACAAATTTTTAAACATATTTTTGTAAGAAGCTTTTTTCAATAACAGTTACGTCTATTTAATTTAATAAAAGCACAATAGTAAATATTTTACTAATAAAAATCATTTTGAAATCCCATCAGACTAATAAATTTAAACTTGCCGACCATTTATATCAACAAATCGGACAGAAAGTAAACTATAGATAAACTTTGAACTGAAAATATGTGAGGTGATCAAACGATAGATAGATATGTGTAAACTCGGCGAACAAATAGAGTATTATTAAGCCGACGGTCGGCGCCGGCTTAGTTGTGGCCCCGTTTTTCGTTCCCGAATCAATTTTCAGTGACGTCACTCGACACCCTGTTCTCTTCCCCTTCCCCTTCCACGAGAGGGATACAGCCATTTCCCTTACATCCTCCGTTTTCCCATGGTGAGTAACATTGCTTTGTGCTCAAAGGAAATAGTTTCGATTTTGTAATGTGACATATGGGAACACTACTGTTGATGTGGTTGTAGCTATTTACTACTTTCTTATCATTAATTTATTAAATTGTAATATGATAATTTGATTAACTTACCTGATTTTTATTTAATTTGTGTATGTATGTCATAATCGTAAAAGTTAACATTTATTATTTATAATGACCCACTCGCGGCTTCGCCCGCTTGAACTCGAATAGTCTCCAAATCTGGTCTCGAAATCTGAATTACTGTCGTGTTTTTATTTCAATTTTATTCTATGTATAGATTATTAAATAATTTTGAAAAGAGCTCTAAGGATCTTCAGCGTTATAGTCCTTAAGTTGTCATAAAATTAAATGTATTTTTTTTTTGTATTTTAAATGAAACGTCTGCAGTTACCTAACCAATATGAAAAGTGATAAATTGTTATGAATAATTTTATAGTCAACTCGTGTTCGATCAAACGTGGAAGCGATAAAATTTATAAGACTTCACTTTATACATATAAAATAACGTAAATATTTAATATTTTCATAGTAATAGTTCAGATACACCTTTCGCTTTAGAATGCATTTTCAAAAAAGACATTATTTTTATTTATTTATACCGATCGAAGGCACAAAATTGTATGGATTGAGACCAATCACCAAAATAAAACAATAAGGAATACTAAAACGCGTATTTGATAATTATGATTAGGCATTCATTAGGCGAGCGAGCGACCAAACGGAAACATGCGAGTAAACTGTATACCTATCGAAGCTAAACCGTGCGCAACAGAAACAAACCAGGTATAAACGTTTTATGATTGAACGCTCGCAGGTATTTCTTGCCTACTCATATTAATGTCGAGATTAAAATACATCGTAAGCGTCATGCACATCGGCCGTCGACGCTTCATCTAGCCCTGTAGTTGTTCAATATTATGAACGGTTAGATTTTCAAAAGATCTAACAGTTCATAATATTGAGCAACTATACGAAATCATTTACGTCTATACAAACCCGGATTTGACGTCAGGCTTGCAAATCTTTTTTCTATTTATAAAGACATCGGTTGTTAATATAAAATCGTAATTCTCTCGTAATCTATAAAACGTAACTATGAAACGGTCTATGTGAAAAGTCTCTTGTAGGAACGAAAGACGGATGAGCAGCTCACCGTTGGCTGACTAAAACAAATAACCAAAATGTTCTCAACACACGTTATACAAGCCCGTTATTGAGGCACTACATCATATTATTTACCGCTGTTACAGGTTAATGCGGTCGGAACAGTAAACTGAAGGAAACAATTGGTTATTTTTAACTCTGTTTATACGTGGAGGAATATTTGAAGCTACATTAAACTCAGTATATACTATCAGTGTTTAATAATTTATTAACCGTGGTTATCCTATTAGTTTTGCTTTAAATTCCAATGACTGGTGTAGCACCTAAAATAGGTCAATTATCAAAATATCATTTCTGATTATATTAATATTTTGATGATGTACAACATTATAAGTAACGTACACACCGATGACAAACTGATTGATTTATTTACAAATTTTGGCAGTCGGCAATTGTTTTAGCATAACTTACGTAACACCATGATGTCAGCCAAGGTAATATAAGGAATTCATTAAGATGCGTATGCGCATGTTGCGAATATAAAAACGAATATAATGTCACTGCTTTTATAGTCAAGTTGTTTGTAGGTGTATTGCACATATTCGTAATCATGAATAATTAAATTAAATTGATTTACATAGTATAAATATACATGTTCACATACTGCTTACATAATATTTATGCCATAGTATTTCTTAACCTACATGATTTTTTTCTTAGTTTCGAGTCATTAGTCACATGATTTCTAATGTTCCCAGACACATAGAAACGAATTCCGAGACATGTTTTGCGACGGGCAGAAATAGAACTCAGCGGGTACTATGTGATCTCCCTGCGTGACGCCCGCCCAAGCTTCCGTCCCACTCTGTCTTACAACCTGGAAATATACCTTTCCTGTTCTTGCGCACTCACTTCATTGTTTTAAAATGTAGCTCCGCTAGCGGCGGACTGAAATAGGTCGGGAGCGTCCGAAACAGGCGGTTCATGATATCGAAAGCTATCACGAGGTCACTGCCGGAAAACTTTAAATTGCTTTCGAAAATCAATTTTTCTTTACAATATTTTTGATGACAATAAGTTAATAGATAAGAAATACTTACCCGTATAACAAATAATAAAAATTATGCCTAAGAACTATAAGAATTTTTAACGTTATCGAAAAATACATGTGTACATTTAAATAATTATGTATTATTGTTCTATAGAAAATACAGCATTTATATCATGTTATCACTTAAGGTCTCATGACATTTAATTCTTCAAGCACCTTTTATAATTGGTCTAAAGAAGAATATTCAAATAAATATTATTCAAAAGTACCATTTTGCTGTGTTTTGTGTTTATTATTAATAAAAAAACAGTATATTTTATAAAGTTATATATAGTATTTTATAAAATTAAAATTATTAAATACTTTTTCTTATTTTTCTCTTTCTATTAAAAAGATAATAAATTACTGTTACTTTTGTTTCGATACATAAATTTGTACCCATATAGGCTCGGTACTCTACTCTAGAGACTAAGTACAGTACAAAAACTATTTAGGGAAATTTGGCAAGCTTATCTTGTACTTTACATGCATCTCTCACGTGAGGCCCATCACGATTTCGTTTATTGTTAGCATCTATCACATTGTTACAACAAATCTATTTATATGCCACGTATATTCGTCAATCCTACGTCTTGGCTTGTGACATAATTTAATTTCATATAGTAAAGTAATATACATAATTAATATATGCGTTTCAACACCCTTGCTCGGAGACTCGGCATTACGTTGCCAAATTTCGTATACTCCGTCATATAAGTATATACTATGTTATTACTTTTAGCCCTTTGGCAGGCGTTTTTGCCAGTGTGAATAAAACCAGTGAGCAAGACCTTTGACAGATCATTGGCTTACAGTTGTATAAACGCTTTGATTAAAAGCAGAAGGAAACGAGGAAGATCTAACACCTTGGTTGATATAAAATTGGCACGCCTTCACTAGTCTATCTCGATTAATGTTTTGTACAACACAATTTTCTTACAGACTGTACCTATGCTGTATACGTATTGGTAAAAGATTGTGGCTATTTATCATTCACTGCAAGCTCCCGTGCCAAATATCCCAGTTGTACTTTTAAATAGGAATCTAAGATATTTGGTCATGTGATGTGATAAGACCCGTCGCTAAATATTCAAAAAATATTTTGAAAATGTATTAAAAATAGTAGTATATTAAAATTAATTTTTGCTCCTCATATTCGAGTTATAACGTTCTATATTGTGACCGAAGGTTTTTCTATAGTATAAAAATAAAGTACACGTGTCGTATAAAATTCCTAATGCTATTTGAGATCACAGCCCTTTCAAGAGTTACCGAGCTACATAAATTTACCTTTTATCTCCTAACGTGACGTCTTTGCGGTTCCGACGTTTTGCAGACGTCAATGTGACGTTAGATTACTTCCAGACATACCTTCCTTCGACGCTATGTTGACATCTCATACAATAATAATAATTATAAAATATAAGTTCTTTCGTCTGTGACGTCAGTCCGGCAAACATTTTTAGATCGTCTGCCGAATTTGTTGAAGTATTATTAGATTAATATTTATGTTATTCATTTCACTTGTAACTTTAGGAAGTTTTTGCTCTGAATATATATATTTTAATCAAAATATATTATTATACTTTTTTATTTTTATCTATATTATTCAAATATACAAATATAATGTTTCTTAGTTTAAAAAGTAATAATTTTTTGTTTCATACACCTACACCTATATATAACCAGTTAAAGAGTTATATTACTCCTTTAAAAAATATATTTTAATTTATCTCAACAATTGACATGAATATAGAACATTTAATTTAACTTACAGTGTTACTAAGATATGATTCCATCCACGTTGGTCTAAAACCCTTCATCCCAGAAACGAGACCGCATATTGAAGCAGTACATTTGTTTTATTTAACCAACGAACGGTCTTTCATTAAGGCACATGGGGCATTCGAAAAGCAATTTAGTTTCGTAACCTATCTCATACACCTGATGGAAATAGGAAAGCATTAGTGGAGGATTTTGTTTCACTTACACGATGCGACGTGAACGTAAGAGGATTTACCTGACTCGGACTTCAGAGATCATAACCGTACAGTGAGCATTGGATTTTTAAAAATGATCTGCAATATTGCATAAACGTGCCATTCTCAAATTCAATATTTTTTTATTTCCAGTTAATACTTGCTTTTGTGGCTGTCAACACATATTCTTCTCAATTTTATTATGACCTAAAATTCACTTCTATCCAGTCATGAATCACGTTTCGTCTTCAAATTCATATTTTAGTACGCATCCATATTTCTCATGTAAAAGATATATTTAGTTCTCGCGTAAGCTTCCTCAATCATGTATCTCGTCAAAAGAATTTTGAACTTAAGCTACCTATGAAAAGAGTTCATCTTTAATTATCTGTATGAAAATCTATGTTGACTGTGATATTAATTTGTCAATTTACATTCGATTTTAATATATAGATATATTATATAGTACTCATCAGTATTTTGTATGTCAGTAGAAATTTTGTAATCGACTATATGCCCTGGAGCTTTACCAGCGAATGAACAATTTATGAGTTGGGAAAAAACAAAAACAATAGATTTGCTGCCACCGTTAATTGCTTTTAGCACTTCACATTGCCACTGGGAATATGTCTTTTTGGATAGCAAATGAAATTGTGCTCAGTTATAGCTTTTATAGTACACTATTATAATTGCATTGAGAAAACCGTCAAGATGAAAATTAAACTATAATAAAAGTATAAGAAACCAAAAATAATCAGATATCAATTTGTTCATTTCAGTTTCCAGCATTCTATCCATTTCCGCATGTTACTTGAAAACTTTTGAAGAATTAAAAGATCGTAGAATAAATGTTATAAATGTTCATTTCTCTTATCTATTCTTCCGCGCGTACTTTAAAAATAACTTATTCTGCTTTCTAACAATTCACTGCTGCATTCCAACTTTGGACGCTGAGTAATGTTACTGAAAAGAATTTTTGCATTGTAGATGTAGCGTATAAATACTTTGTTGGAAATTTAATGTTTCTATTATATTATAATTTTTTAATTACACAATGAGATAAACTATCGCTCTAATTTATTTAACCCTAAATTTAAAAACGTAACCTTTTTACTCCTGAATATTTTATTTCCAAATTCTTATTTGAGTTCCACATAACACAAAATGTCTCCAGAATTCGGTGGAAGGTGGGCAACCGAAGTGGCTTAATGAGAACAGAGTGTCTTAACATTAGGTTCCCAGGTTCTCTCTGACATTAGTATATTTTGAATATTTAAAAGGTCTTAGATGTAGGTTAACTGGGCTTATGTTCCTTAAATACGCTTGTTACTTTAAGTAATTAATGTGTCTCCTCAAACTGTTTTAGTTTATATTCATCATTGTCTTAATATTAATATAGTTAATAAAAGAAAATGTTTTAAATGTAGGATTTTGAGAATTTATAATGGATGTTATAAAACTTTAAATGTGGCAAATTTTAGTAGTCGTTACAAATTGCAAACAAGGCATATTTGACAATTTGACGCTAGTAACTACATCTACATACGTGACTTCAGAGAAAAGTAAGCTACTTTGTCAGATAGTAATAAACTTGTAATGGTAGTGGGTTCAATGCCCAGTAGGACCATTACGTACACTGTCTTGCGTCATAGTTGTAAGTACTTCTTGGAAAGTTTAGACATAGCACGAATATCCTGCCGTTTTATGGCCTTATTGTCATCCATTGTTTTAATTTTGTTGCTACTTAAGAGATTTTTTCCTTTTAGTCACCCACGTTGTCTTGCATTAGAAACACCTTGTAGTTAATTTAACGTAATTAAAGAAAATGAAAGAAACAATTACAATTTATAAACACAGTATTATTTTGCTATCGTGATAACTTTTAAATGCGAAGACTGATCGTGCTTGTGATAATAAAACTGAGTTACGTCATAAACACTCACCTTACCTAAAACTGATACCGCTAAAAAACGCAAATAATATGTATCTTATTATTATATATGAAATTAAAAACAAGTAGCGCGAGTAACACTTTCACAAATTTACTTCTCTGTATATGAAAGTGAGGCCCCACTTCAAATATCAAATACGAAATCTCTTAAACAGAAACCCATTACTAATAATGTTTTGCTTTGGTTGGAATTAATATAAATTACTTACGTTGAGGTAAACGCTACAACGTCAACTGTCGGCTTACCATAAATCAAAGAGAAACTAGGTTACAACATAATAGAAGTATTATCAAATGCAATACTGATTAATCAATAATCTGTACTCATTTTTTTTCAATCAATTAATATTTTTATGTCCTAATTAGATTACTACTGTATAGAAATTACGTTTGATTAGGTTATTTTAGTGTTATTTTACTTAAAAGATATTAAATAAACCTAGCTTATAAGTATATATTTAAGTTAGAATTTTAAATAAACCTTTTATTTTTTAATATTAAAAATGGCTACTGTGATGTAAATACCTAAATAAGTAAACAAATTAGTTATATCCATTGAAAATTAAATATGCTATGACATTCATTGTGACTATACTTATGTTTAAATATAAAACTACTGAACGAATTTATAATTTGATACTCACATATTTCTTTTTGTATTTTATATATTATTTATTTTTATAACCCAACCTAAGACCTAACCTACCTATAATGAAACCTCTATTATTTAATTTGTCCTCATAGCCAATAACAAATTAGTTAACTGTTGACGCAAATTAAATTGAGGGTTAGTTATCACCATCCGTTGACGTCACTCACATAATTGTTCATGTCCCGTCCACGAAATTCCTCATTTACTTTTATAGGTGAATTAGGTTAAAATAGTTTTGACAGTGTATAGTTATCTCTGACTCACATTTGGTTAGCGACTATGAAAAATATACTTAAAATACACAAAATCGTGTATTTTAGTTACTGAGGAATGTTCTATATTCCTAGGTGATTTTTTTATAGAGCGTTTTAATAAGTAATTTGATAACTTTATCAAGTTTTTAAAATATTTAAATATACAAATTACACACTTATTAACATTTTCAACCTTGTAATATAACTTCTAATAACTTGGAACAGCTTAACTTTAAAGTACCAATGAATATATTAGTTCACGTTATCGACACATTTTCAAATCACACATCCGTATATTTCGTTTCGGTATGTGCCTTTTATCAATTGTATTGTATTTGTTTTAAAATTGCACTATAAATAATACATTGAAATTGTAATGTAATTATGAATATTAAAGCATATTCTAAATATGAATTCAGTTGTCACATTGTCATCATAACAATTAGTAGGAATTAACCAACCGCCAATTGAATTAATGGTGTTTCGTTCAGTTGCTATTTTGCCACAAATGTTTGCTCTGTTGCTCGTTTACTTATAAAAATTATTAAAATATAAATATTGCTGCGAACACTTCTATGTTCATTCTAGATATGTTTTTTAAAATAATAGCAATCAGATCAGTAATAAAACAAATAAATAAATTAAAGTCTATATAAATGAAGTTGATGTTTTGTTTAAATTTTATCCCAGATATATAAGACACTCATCGGCTGTAATGATTGATATATTTATATTACCTATATCGATTTCGATCAAAAACATTAACTTTAGCTTTAACCTAATTCCAGTAGTCTGCGCAAAATTTATTGTAATAGCAATGATGAAGTTTATTTAATTTCGATTTAAAATATTTTTCTGTTATAACGAATATAAGGAAGAAGGGCGGAAATAACATTTCCATTTCTTATAAAAGTTCCCCGCCTCGTGCCCTAACTGCAAGGTCGACTAGGCGGCGACGTTCAAGGACTAGCCCTTCAATTTTACAACGATTACCTCACTATTCCTCCACAATTGCTACAAGGCTATCATATACTATTTCGTAGTTAACATTTGGCCTTTATTTTTCATTTGATATCACAACTGGCCTTTAATTAAACAAAGACGACTTTTTTTGCTATATTTGCTCTATAGATGTACCAGACATATTATAATCTTACTTACGGCAGTGAACATGCGACCAACTGGCATAGTTTTGGGAATATTTTAATTTTTCATGTCATGTAACCTATTTATATGCCGCATTGTGGCTATTTTGGTACTACGCCAAAAATATGTTTTACCACCCCGACGAATTTTCTCTCGCTGTGATGTGTGATTTTATCTATTTCCGTCACCAGAGGACTGAATTATTTATGAGAATTCTTTTCAACGTCTGCTACTGATATTCAATATATAGTTTGCCTATAGTAAGATTGCTTTCCCTAATACATATTAATTGATAGAATCAATAAGGAGGTATTAAAAAATTTACAATATATTGTTAGATCATAGGTAGTATAATCTATAAACATTATTTTGAAATGTTAAAGAAAACAAACTACTTGCTAATAATAACCAATTTTCAAACGGAAGAACGTATAGTTTGAAAAGTCATTGGACGTGTTAACTGATACCTTCACCTACTTGATATCTAAAATATTTTATTTATATTTTCGAAAAAATATATGTAACAAAAATGTATAACAAAAGATACATGTTGCACAATAGCAACAGCTGTGTAATTTCGTTTTCGTATAATAATTAATTAGTCTTTCATTTTGTCTACAGGTCTTAGCGGTTCGAAAGCGGACCTGCAGCACAGGCGCGAGGTGTTCGGTTCGAACCTTATACCGCCGAAACCTCCCAAAACCTTCCTAACTTTAGTATGGGAGGCGTTGCAGGACGTTACACTTATTATATTGGAAGTAGCTGCCGTGGTGTCGCTAGGGTTGAGTTTTTACAAACCGTCCGAAGACGAATCCGATATTGGTAAGTTTTGTTATATTCTATAATCACATTTTTCTATGTTGTCAGTGTTAACCAAAATGTTTCAAATAAATACATGAAAAAATAAGACAGATATGTACTTCTACAATGATTACTGAATAATAATGTTGCCGAGAAAACAAATTTATTTAAACGTAAATGTCTGTATATCATAAATGCTACCAAGGGCAGACATCCAATTTCTCATTCGCAATTTTATTTATTCTAAAAGATATGCGTTTAATATTTTATCTTGTTATTTTAATAAAGTATTTTGCTTTATGGTAAAATATTTCGACAAATCTCTCATAATTGAAATTTGATTTGACTTAAACTACCGTAACTTTGAAATATGTCGAGTTTTCATTATTTGATATTAACAATGCACAGTTAGAAAACTTATCAAACTTTTCCGAGTTACTATTTCTGTCCACAGTTTCAATAGAGCTATTTGAATATCATACAAAATTTGCATTTGTATGTTTTCTTTAACTGCCTAACCTTAGGTTAAAAATAATTACATGAAAAATTTCAACTGTTGGTACAAACAAATGAAAGCGAGTATTGCTTAAGTTATTATCATTTAATACAGTTACCAATATTCAGTTCAGTTGAACATTGTTTTTGGTTTAGCGGAGATAGAGAGTAAAGGTAGAAACATTGTAAATATTTATAATTAATGAGTGTATTTTCTCTTTTCAATAACAATGTGGAATCATTAGACGACCCTGGTAAGACCATGTAATGTAAATAATGGTTTTTGTACATCCTACACCTTGCTCGTTCCCTAGTGTGTCGCATTAACCAATCGGACAGAAGCGTGTTCCGTGACTGCAACAGTTCTGTGTTCAGTTGTAGCGACTCCGTCATTTCTATCAATCCTCTATCGTTCCTTCAATTTCTTACCATGGTCATTGATCTCGAATTTGTTTATTATTAAAATTTATTTGTAGTCCTTTCAATAACATTAAACATTTAATTTAATTCGAGATACCATGGTTTTAAATGGGGCATGTTTTTTAGTTGCTTCCAAAAGTAGATCACGTGTTAGTAGTATCTGCACCCTGGCTCTGTCCACTCCGACTAACTCCTATCCGCTTATGCCACAAGCTACGGTCGTGTTTTGTAAACGTTTGTTAGTTTGTACGTGACAATCTGTACTTTTAGTGATTACGTGCGTATTAAACGTGGTTCCTGTTTGTAAAAAAACCCTTTTCATTTTATATCTCAAGGTTTTGTTACAAGATTACAGTGACTTATGGTAATTGTTCACGTTTAAATAATATGATATTAATATATATTTAGGTTACACGAATAAATTGCTGCTAGAACAACGCAACCGATTTACTATTTTAAACTACACGCAAACCTTTCCTATCGACTTCTTTCTTCATTATTGGCATGAATAGTAAATAAAAATTAATTTTTAAAGCAAAATTATAAATAGTTTACCTAAATTTTAAAGATTTTAAAATATTTTGTTTTTTTCTAATTTTAAGGAAAATTTGTGACTAAGAACATCAATATTACTTTTAAGTGATCACGCGGATTGATATTGCCATTACCTATTACAGCAAACAGTTGATCATTTGGTTGAACAGATTGCCACCCGATAATCCGGAACCAATGATCTGGAGTAATGCGCTAATATGTATTAAATACACGATAGCTTTAAAAGCGTTAACTTTGTATTGAGGATTCCATTTTAAATCAATCCAATTAATAATTATTTCAAGTATCTCATTAAAATTATTAAATTAAAAATTATAAACTTTATTACATAAAATATTAAAAAATTACTAAATTAGAAATTAGTTTTCTGATCTAGAAACCAAACACAGTATAATGTCTCACATGAACTTATTATATTTCAGCGCATTTGGACGAGGAGGAAGGTCACTATCAATGGATCGAGGGTCTGGCTATCTTAATATCTGTCATAGTTGTCGTCATAGTCACAGCGTTCAATGATTACACGAAAGAGAGGCAATTTAGGTGAGCACCCTCGGATTCCTTAGTATTTTTATGAGTCATTCACATCGCGCGGGAAAGCTTCTAAAAAAAGAAGGAAAGAAAGAAAGACCTTCGTGGTGAAGCGAGACAGCATCTGAATGTATACGTGATAGTGCTAGTTTGATTGCGACTCAGGGGTTCTTTTTTTATTTCCCCACTTTGGAAAAAAAAATATCACTGCTCAAGAAGTAGGTCTGGTCTGGGTCTCTCTGTCTCCTGTTATGCAAGACAAAGCGTGAATCTGTTTTTTTTTTTAGTAATGAGATTGTTATTTTTTTAAGCTTCACGCTGTTCCCCGCTTTATCACATAGCAGGGCAGGCAGAGGGAACCCGGGAACCTGGAGTTAAAACACGCCGTTCACACTAAGACACTTCTGTTCCCCACTTTCCGTCAAATTCTCGAGGCATTGCGTGTTAAGTGGCGAAACTTAACGGCGCGCTTTGCGAGAAAATACTTATTATTTATATATATAAAATAATTTATAAATACTAGAGATTGTCCTAAATTACGTTTGCGTCGTAAGTAAATATGCTAAACTTCTCCTACATCTAGTAGTAAAACTAGAATAAAAAATAAACAATTTGATAATTGTTAATTTTAATACTTATTATTGTTAATTTTCTATGCTTATTTCTATTAAATCAAAATTTCAGAGGGCTCCAATCGAGGATAGAAGGTGAACATAAGTTCGCAGTGATACGAAGCGGCGAAGTGAGTCAAGTGCCGATAAGCGAGATAGTCGTGGGTGACATATGCCAGATCAAGTATGGGGACCTGCTGCCCGCTGATGGTTTATTGTTGCAGAGTAACGACCTTAAGGTAAAAGGTTCAAATTAATATTATTAAATTCTTGGATGGATGAATTCGTTGGATCTGAACTAGTGTTGAAATATCCAAACAAATCGAAAGGGATCAAAGAGAAGGTCAAACAACGTTGAAAGATTTATAGATATATTCAATCATACAATGCTTTTAAGTTTACCATTTTTGGCATAAAAGAAAACAATAACATTTAAACAAAATGTCATCTAAAATTGAATTTCATTTAAAAATACTGCACTATATTCCAGTGGCGTTTAATAATTCCAATACGCTGCCTATCAGTACGGCAACGCGTAGATTACGTTAGTATCGATGTAATAACAGATAATCGAATATTGAGCTATCGTTATATGAAACTTTTGTTTTGTTTAATTGGAAATTAGGAAAATTACAATGTTATAAGTTTATTAAAAATGCTAGCGATCCAGACGCGGCTTCGACCGCTTAAGCTAATTGCCGTAGCCAATAATAAGAAGACATAAATAAGGAAAATAAAAATTCTTTATATTTGAAAAAATATTTATAAAACTTTATAAAGTATTTCTCTCAATCTCTCAATCTTAATCTAGATGAAATGCTAAAGGTGACTATTATATTTATTTTGATAAGGATGAATACCAAATTATAGAAAATACATCAACAATAAGCCGATAAATTTAAATTAAATATATTAAAATAGTTATTGTGGCTCAGCCTTCAGAGGTAAATATACCAATATACCATCGCGAACTTCTCCATAGATTTTTACAGGAGAATATTTTTTAGAACATTGTTTGTATGTACCTCATAGCGTTGGGTCAGCGCACGCTATGTAAGCCTTCAGGAAGCCCATTATATGCGACTTTTTCTTAAAACAACGAAATTCCTGCAAAAACCAAACTTTCGTGTTAACGACGGTTGTAATTAACATGTCAGACAATAAATTGCATATCAAATAGAAAGATATTTTAATATATTAGTAGACTCAAACAGACAAACAGAGTTACTTTCGAATTTGTAATATAAATATATTTTTGAGATTTTTTTTTTATGAGAAGAGGTCAACTGTAAACTCCAAGGTTATTGGTTCGATCCCTACCCGGTGGAGTTCTGCCATTCAACACGCAATGTCTGAACTCGACACCTTGCCCCTAATCGTCCCCTACTAGTCTCCTTCCACTAGGTTCCCTCTGCTTACCCTGCTGGGAAAAGGATGAAGCTACTAATAATGACAATCGTTTTAATTAAAAATTGTAATTCATGAAAACTACTCAAAATTTTTTTATTTCTTATAGATACAATTAACTTGATTAACCTTCAAAAGTACCTTTGCAACACACATTCTATTATGTAATAATAAAACAAACGTGCAAACATGTTTACTTATTTATCTCTCACCTTATTACGAATTGCGTCAATTTCAAGTCCAGATAAAAAGATAGCAATACAGTGATTTGATAACGGCCAAGGGAATGCGGTATTTTTATCTTAATATAATTGTTAGTAATGTAATTATATATTTCTTCATATATACCTACACATGTATTAGTTTCGCGCTTTACCCTATATACCACTAGAGAAAACCTTTTGTCAAGCGTCCTGTCTCCGCAAATTGTATGTCTAATGGCGGAACTTAACGCCGCCTCGCCGTTTTGTGGCCAGAGCAGGAAAATGAAAATAATTAAATCCTCTACTGCACTACGATGCTCCATGAATATAATATATATACATATTACATATTATTATTTTATCTATATAAATAAAATCATATAAATCCTATTTTAGTTCACGTTTGACGCAAACACTTGTAGATTATAATCAATTTTGTTTATCGATTTCTTAGTCATTAAGAGCTTATTTCAATTTTAGTACAAAAAGATATTGTAATGATTTTAAAACAAACTCGTATTATATTATATAAGTTTAGACGAAAAACGCAATACAGGAAGTTGTGGCGATTAACCAATTGTGAAACTAAATTATGTAACAATTTCATTAGTAAATAACTATAGTTACTAAGAGATCTTGAATTGAGTTTAATTTCGAATAATAATACTTTCTGTACACCTAAAATAAGCAAACAATAATTAAGCTAAATTTATATTATAAAATGAAAAAAAAAATCAGCTTCACGCTGTATCCCGAACACAGCAGGGTAGGCAGAGGGAACCTAGTGTTAAGACACTCCATTCCCCACTTTCTGCCGATTTCTGGATGCATTGCGTGTTGAGTGGGAGAACTTAACGCCGCGCTTAACCTTGACACCAGAGCGAAGAAATGGAAATATCAATTTAAGTAAATATTTCATCTCCTCGAGTGGGGATCGAACCCACAACCATTCGGTTTTACAGACACCTCGTGCCGCTACGCCACGACTGGCCTCATAAAATGAATGTAGTACTTAATTATCAACACGTCTATTTTATGAAGTAATCCAAAAGAGGATAGCCATTTTTCAATTGACTAGCTAAAATTAATAAAGCCGAGAATTTAATCTATATTTCTATTGAAAAAGTAATTCGTTATTTTTATAAAAACTATGGTAGCTATAAGAGTATGCATACATAATTATAATATGTATTTATACAAACGTTAATTTTTCCAGATCGACGAGTCGTCGCTGACGGGTGAATCGGACCATGTTAAGAAGGGAGAATCTTTTGATCCCATGGTGCTATCCGGTACTCACGTTATGGAGGGTATGTTGGAATAAATGTTTTGCTTTTATCTTTTATCGTCGTCGTTCTATAAAAATTGTATTATTTTACATAAATACTTGTAAATTTATGATGCATATTTTGAGTTTTGGTTCGATCTCTTACTTATTAACTCTTAAATTGTTAGAGGACAAAAAACTGTTATTAATTAATATAAATGTATTATTAAGCTAGACATCATTTTTTGCAGCAATTCAACCTAAAACATTCATTTTATTAAATTGTTCATGTCATTTTTTTTAAATGAAACATCGTAATTACAGAAAAATATTCTTCATTTTGATCTAAAAAAAAAAGTAAACAATTTAAATAATTTTATAATATAATATAAAAATTAAATAGGGTCCGGTAAAATGCTCGTGACAGCGGTCGGTGTAAACTCTCAAGCTGGTATTATATTCACTCTCCTCGGCGCGGCGGTCGACAACCAAGAGAAGCAGATCAAGCAAATGAAAAAAGGTCAGTTTTTGTTTTACGAGACGCTCTTGACGAATCTTTTGGTAAACGGTTTTTTTATTCCAATGGAAAGTCTTTAATAATAAAATATAATCTAAAAAATATATATAATATAACTATAACTTTATTATTTATAAACTAAGGCAAGCATACTAAAATATAATAGGGAAATTAGCATTTAAATAGGTGAAGCCGTTTCTAAGATTAGCGTGCACGTGCACGTGTATTGTTTTGGGTTCAGGTTCAAGCAAAAGTTTTTCTGATATATCTTTGATGTACAAACAGAGATCAGTTACGTTTTTATTATATATAGAGATTTATAGGACTTTCCATTTGAATTATTTAATCTGTATTTAGATTTTGATACGTTAAGTGAGTAAGAAATGTTTTAATAAAATATTCTTTTTCACTATTTACGTATCTATAATAGTATAAATAATTTAGAGTAAAAATAGTTAGAGGTACACTGCTCATTTAGGCGTATTATGGCGTATATTTAGGCTTTGCCTAGCTTTGGGGCGCTATTGTGTTGGAAAGTGGACCTTGCAGGTGTTGGTTTCAGAGTTGATTTCAGATTGGCCAGCCCTAAATGAGCATTGTACTGGTATGCTTGACTAGGGCGATCTGATGGTGGTTGACAAACGAAACTAAAAACTTGATTGATGATGATTTTTCAATAAATACTGCAAATTATTATTTTAAATGTATAAATGTAATGTTGCCATTTTTTTTATGGTGAGAAAGTGGGAAGATACATATACTAATATATAATATACTTTATTACAAAAATTCGAATATTATAAGCCTTATAATTAATATTATTTTTAAATTGAAGCTTTAAATCTAGTGTTATATTTAAAAAGCATTTGTCAAACACCATCATGGCGAGTGTAGTTGCATAGATGCCGCACTCCCGCTCCCCTATGGGATTTTAGCGAAACTGGTGAAATAATTCAATGTTTTTGTTTTTTTTTACTGGTTCAAGGGCCACATAGTACTATTACATGTTATTTATGTATTTGACTGTCTTGTGTTCAACTAACCACTTAGCCACTATTATATGACATTAATTTAGTTCGTTATTTATAGGGAAAGCATATATATGTACTTTCACCAGTTTTGTCACTGTCATGAGATTATTTTATTTTTTTTATTTCGAATCGATTTTTCAACGATTATAAATAGTACAAGGTCACCCATTGTACTGTCTTGTGGACGTTGTTCGTGTTGTGTTTGACTAATAGCCTGATGTCGAAGCATGGTACATTATACCCCTCGATTTATACACCCGTAGTGTCCCCATCACCCCTCAAACAGTGTATCACATGAAATAATCTCGTTTCAGTCCAAATATAAATATAAAAATCCTGATAGCATATCGTAAACGCAATATTAGACGCCAATGCCTATCCATTTGAGGCCGGGAAAAGTATAAATCAAATGCTTGGGCGTGTAATTAGTCTTAGCGCCACTACTACATATAGTAACCCGTTCAATGACATCCATTTTTTTTTTCTCCACCCCTGACCCCGGCCCGCCGCACACCCTCCATCGTCGATGAAATTTACATAAAAAAAACAACATACACATTTAAACTGCATCGTGTATCTGTCGTGTTGACTGCATGATGTTAAATGATATCCGTTGTCATAAATGTGTATGACCCATAACTATTGGATATATTCCGATGGGAATTCATCTGTAGAAGCTAAAAAGCAGAAGAAGGGACAGCGCAAGAGCCTTACAGGTAAGTAACATCCTATGCTAAGCCCCGCTTCTCTAGCCCCAGTACAGTCGATGACAGTAATGATTCAATTAATTATGAAAAATTTAATATTATTTATACTTATTTAGAAAAAGTATAAAAAATTGAACGTAGCGAGACTCGAACCCACTCCTCCTAGAGTCCCGCTACGTTCAAATTTTTATACGTTTTCTAAATAAGTATTTTTCTTTCCTAAATGTGGAATAACATTTTAAAAATGTTAAAAAATAAATATTATTTTATCATTATACTATCCTCGATTTTATTATTCTCTTCTAAATAAGTATATATTTTGCTGTACATGATTAAAGATACTAAATAATTTATATAACTTTTGATTACTTTCATTAAATTTGCACAAAATTCAACTTTATTGTAACTATTCATATAAAAACATGTCACTGCATCTTAAATATAAGTCCATTTCTATTACCAAGTATTTTTGCTTGGTCCCTTTTACTCATTTCTTAAATGACACTCCTAGCGATGCTTGATTTATTTTTTAAGCACGTTTTATTTTATTTCTAATATGATAACATTGTATGAAAGTCTTACTTTTTGTTATTGTTTGGTATACAGTGTGCAATTTGTTGTTAATAATAATCTAACAGCGTTATAATAGTGTCACTAACAAGGTTAAACTGACCAACTAAATTGGCTTAACATGTTATCGCTTCGCCTCACTATCGCTTATTATATAGGCGTAAAATAAAAAAAATACACAATCAAATATATTTTTGCTTCTAAATTATATTAAATATATTTAAAAAATACCAAACAGTAGCAATGTTTGGTCAAAATGATTAACAAAAGGCAACAACGCTAGGTGACGACGAACCAGCCGGCAACAGTAACCACGCGCGCGTCGACGACAACCACGTGCCGGCGACAGAGAAACCCGCCGCGGAGAGTGGACATAAGAAGGAGAAATCAGTTTTACAGGCGAAACTCACCAAATTGGCTATTCAGGTGGGTTATGTTACGTTTTTTTTTGCCTTGCAATATATTTATTATGTGTTATTTTAGTAGTAATTCCTTATTGATTTATAGTTTTACATTACAGTTTTTATATGATATTCTCGTTTCATATATTTAATTTAATATATATTTAAAAAAAAAAAAAACTCCATGGTGTAAAATTACTTCAAACAAACACTAGGCTCCCTCTACATATCCTGCTATATGCGGAAAATAACGTAAAATAAAAAAAAATACATATTTAGTACATTTTTATATATTTCTCAATATAAATTATTCGACAGATCGGTTACGCGGGCTCCACGATAGCGGTTCTTACGGTGATCATCCTAGTTATCCAATTCTGTGTGCACACGTTCGTTATAGAGGAGAAAGTGTGGAAGGCCACTTATATCAATAACCTGGTGAAACATCTTATTATCGGTGTCACGGTGCTGGTGGTGGCCGTGCCTGAGGGTCTACCGTTAGCTGTAACTTTATCCCTGGCTTATTCTGTTAAGGTAATGTGTTCAAATTTATAAGAATTTTGTAATTTTAAATATTGGTTCTTTTGGTTCTTTTAAATTTAAAATTTTGAATATTGGTTCTAATGTTGTATTTGATACTGAATTTTGTTTTGGTATATTATTTAAATTGTATATTTGTTAAATGTTTAATATGTGAAACAATATAAAGTAGTGTAAGATGTTATAATAATTTACTCAATTTCTTTGAATTACTATTGATCTAAATAAAAATAATTATCATCTTATATACGTATAATATATACTATATAACATATTATTAACATTTTAAAATATTAATCAACAGAAAATGATGAAAGACAACAATTTGGTGCGACATTTAGACGCTTGCGAGACAATGGGTAATGCGACCGCCATTTGCTCAGACAAAACGGGAACTCTAACGACGAACAGGATGACGGTTGTACAATCTTATATATGCGAGAAACTGTGTAAAGTTACACCAAACTATAGGGATATACCCCAGGAAGTGGCTGAAACTATGATCGAAGGAATTTCTGTTAATAGCGCTTTTACTTCTAGGATTATGGTGGGTTGTTTTTTTTTCTCTATATAGATATAGAAAATATTTCAAATTTAAATTCTTACTTAAATATTTTTTATCTTTAATGGCAATAATAAATATTAAAATTGATATTATTTAATACATTTTTTTGTAATAATTTGACCTAATTAGTAGTAACATTGTAGATTACTGATAACAAACAGTATTTATAAAACATTAAGGGATAGCGCGCATTGGTGACTTTGTCAGGGTGACAATAAATTCTTTGTCACTGTCATGTCACCATGCTTTTCGCTACTGCGCGCACTTGCGGTGACAGTGACGAAATTTTTTACATTTGATAATATGGATCTCGAAGAGATGGTTGTCTGTGCACTTATATAATATTAAGAAATAGAAAAAAAAAGCAAACGTCGAAAGAATAATCGTTTAGGGATTTGTCATAGAGCTATGGCCTCAACTCAATTTCGTCAATCAGTATATCGTTGTCTATTTCATCTTCATGAAAACACACGTTTTGCCTTGGTGATGAACTTGACGCCATTCTTGAAATTAAAATTCGGAGCTGCAATCCAACACGCTGCTGTTTCTTGTTTATGCGGAAGACGACTAGTATGGAAACCGCAAGGTGGAGGTGACATTTAGTTTCTAATGCGCGCACGGGCATACAAACCTATGGACGCGGTGACAGTTGCGTCACGGGCGTGTCGCCATCCCCCGCGGACAAAAAGTCACCCACTTGTCACGTATCCAAATGCGCGCACCTTCATTTAGGGTGATGTACACGGTGACAGTGACGCAACAGTCACGGTGACAAAAATCACTAGTGCGCGCTATACCTAAGAGATAGTTTTTTTTATTTATTTTATTTAATTAAGTTATCTATAATTGCACAGAGAGAAAATAAATAAAAGAGGGAAAATAAATCGAGAATGGAGTGCCTTAGCACTTAGTTTCCTAAAATTAAACAACTATTATATTTCCAGCCATCTCAAGACCCAACTGGCCCACCAATGCAAGTCGGTAACAAAACCGAATGTGCCCTTTTAGGATTTGTTATAGCGTTAGGACAAAGTTATGAAGCGGTTAGAGAAAGACAACCCGAGGAATCGTTGACGAAGGTATACACGTTCAATTCCGTGAGAAAGAGCATGTCGACTGTTATACCTTACAAAGGTGGTTATAGATTGTATACTAAGGGCGCTTCGGAAATTGTATTGAAAAAGTAAGTTTTTTATGATATTTTTTATAGATAAGTTAGTTTAATGGATTTATTGGTCTTTAAATTATTTTGTTTCTATTATATATACAGGTAAATGAGTTACATAAGTAGCAATTCTTTTTAAATCAAATATTTTATAGCTCTTAAGATCTAATAACATAAAATAAAAATTATTTTATGAAGACCTCGTAACGTAGCGGCGAAGCAATCTGGCTGTAAAGAAGAATAAATGCCGTTACTTTAAAGTTTCATCTGAATCCGTTCAATAGTTTTAGCTCATTTTATGTTTTCACATTTGTAATATTAGTAGGATAAATAAATATTGTTTTTTCTCCCAGATGTGCATTCATATACGGACACGAAGGTCGCCTTGAAAAGTTCACTCGAGACATGCAGGACCGTCTTGTACGACAAGTAATCGAACCTATGGCCTGCGACGGACTAAGGACTATATCCGTGGCCTACAGGGACTTCGTGCCTGGCAAGGCTGATATCAATCAGGTAGGTTTGGAGTATTGGGCTACATAGTTATCAATGACGTGCAAGACATAACGTGACGTTAGTATCCTTTACTCCACCACTTTTGATGTCTCTATGTCGAATGAAAAACAGAGTTCTATCCTATCCTTCTATGAATTGATCGTAAAGCTAATATAACAATAAGATAATTGTATTGTCTCGCTAATTTCAAGGAGCCTTGGAATAAGCTAATTCACTGTACTTCTCACCCATATAACTTCAATATTAACTAATTACTGAGGAAAATAGAATTTGAAATTATTACTTAAGTATTGATTAAATAAATATTCTAATTATTATATATGTTTATAATTTATTTTGCTTTTAAATATGAACATTTTTTTCTTTAAAAAGTATAAATAAATAGATATTGAAACTGGTTTTATATACTCAATTTTAAATATAATTACCAGGTGCATATAGACCAAGAACCGAACTGGGAGGACGAGGACAACATTGTTAACAACTTGACTTGCTTATGCGTAGTGGGCATCGAGGACCCTGTGAGGCCGGAGGTAAATATCATTTTATATTTCATTCAAGCCATCGTGGCGTAGTATGACAGTAAATGCCACGGTTGTGGGGTCGATTCCCATTCAGATATATGAATTATTTAATTTTCTCGCTCTGGTAACGAGACAGCGCGGTCGGGTTCTGTTCGAAAATTCAACGGAAAACAGGGAACGGAGTGTCTTAATACTATGTTTCCTCTGTCTACTCAGCTATATGCGGTACACATAATAAAGCTGTAAAAGATATAATAAGTTAGTAATTTCTATATTACCGCTTAATATTGAAATAATTAATGTTTTATTTAGAACTTTTGGATTATATTAGGCTGAAAGTAACCAGTACGGTTCATATAATAAATAACATACAACCTTATATTTTCCTATCGCAGGTACCAGAAGCAATACGGAAATGTCAAAAGGCAGGTATCACAGTGCGGATGGTGACCGGCGACAACGTGAACACGGCGCGCTCCATCGCCGTCAAGTGCGGCATACTGAAGCCCACGGACGACTTCCTCATATTGGAGGGCAAGGAGTTCAATACGCGCATACGGGACGCTAACGGCGAGGTTTGTTTCTTTAAATAAATATACTTACTGTATATGTGTATATGCGACAGATGTGGGTTCAATTCCAGTTCGAGGGAATGAATTGTTTTCATTTCCTTGGTATACAGAGAGAGCGCGGCGTTGTATTTACCCACTCACTATGTTATGTGTCGAAAATTGAGAAGGAAATGGAGAATAGAATGTCCTTGGGTCTAGGTTTTCTTTTCGTATTCTGCTATACGTGGAATACAATTTTCTTTTACTAAATAAACTTAATAGCAAGAAGTTTGACACTAAAGAGAAGTTAAAATATAAAAAAAAATAAGTCTAAACAGATGTGAAATTCAAACTCTTCTATAGAATGCCATTTTTTTGTCAACAATTACGTAGTACATGTTTAGCCACATGTTTTCATTTCCGCGCTCTACTAACAACACAAAGCCCGGTATGTTAAATACCGGAATGTCTGAAAAAAAAGATACTCTCTCTATTTACCCAAAAATAAACAAAACTTATCTTTTTCTATCTTTCCTCAGGTTCAACAACATCTAGTGGACAAAGTATGGCCCAAACTCAGAGTATTGGCCCGTTCATCCCCCACCGACAAATATACATTAGTTAAAGGAATGATCGAGTCCAAGGCGTTCGACACCCGTGAGGTGGTCGCTGTGACGGGAGACGGTACAAACGATGGGCCGGCCTTGAAGAAAGCTGATGTTGGATTTGCTATGGTTAGTATGTTTGGAAAGTCTGGTTTGAAGAATGTTGTCAGGTTCTCCAATTTAATATGTCGAAGTTTGGCTTCAGATTACGCAATTAACAGTATACCAGTCTAGAACTGAACTTCACTTTTTGTCTATTCTTCTGTGATATATAATAATTTTAAGAATGAATGTTATGTAAATTGGTAAGTGAATATATTTGATTGGATTCTATTGAAGTATTTTAGTATCGGCTCGAATCTTTATATAAAACAAACAATGGCCTAATAGTAGACTATTTTAAGACAAGATCTCGTTATATAAACTGTGATCTAAAATTGACAATGTTTATTCTACTGCTTTAGTAAGAAAATAAAGCACTTGGTCGTGTTCCACCATTCAACACGCCATGTCTCGATACAAAAAATAACCTCAAAATTCCAGGGCATAGCCGGCACGGACGTCGCAAAGGAAGCCTCCGACATCATTCTGACAGATGACAACTTCTCCTCCATCGTGAAGGCCGTGATGTGGGGGCGCAACGTCTACGACTCCATCGCTAAGTTCTTGCAGTTTCAACTGACTGTTAACATTGTGGCCGTTATCGTTGCTTTTATCGGTGCTTGTGCTATACAGGACAGTCCTTTGAAGGTGGGTTTTGGGTCAAATCTTGTTTAATAGCTTTATATGTTAAGGTCCATATGAAAATATGTTTTATTGCGTGCCAATTGTTTCCATTTCTCCGTCCTAGCAAATGCGATGTTGAGCTACGCCAATCAATACAATGTATCAAATGCGAGCGGTAGCGGAAACGGATTGTTTTGACACAAAGCTATCTCTGCTTACTCTACATATTAGGTATAGAGCGTAAAGTTAAAAAAAAGCCATTAGCATTCCATAAACAATATTTGGATCGATTTAAAATATATGCTTTACTCATCTAATATACATAAAATTACAAGGATATAAAAATACAGGTATAATTTTAATTAACCTGCATTTTATATTCATTGCACAATGAAATCTATTCAGACTGTTTCCAACTATATCGATCTTCTGGTATGATTTCATTCAATATCACAAAAAGTATTTGTATAAAAACAAACTATTATAAAAGTTATATGTATTCAATTTTATTTTTGTATTTATTTACGTAAATTTATATTTTCCACCACAGGCAGTACAAATGTTGTGGGTTAATCTCATAATGGACACCCTCGCTTCTCTCGCGCTAGCCACCGAGCTTCCAACCCCCGACCTCCTCCAACGCAAGCCCTACGGACGAACAAAACCACTAATAAGCCGCACCATGATGAAAAACATACTGGGGCAGGGTGTCTACCAACTGTTTATTATATTCACTTTGTTGTTTGCTGGTGAGTTCCAAAATAAAATAATTAAAAAACACATAAAAAATTACAATTTATATGTGAAGGGGCATTTTCGACTGGTGATTTCCTTCACCCTTACCACAAAACAATTAAAAGGATATTGGTGGCTGGTGTGCAAATGGTTTAAAACTGTTAATATAATAAATAAAAAAAATGTTATTATATATGAATATAATAAATTAAGATAACATTTTTAAATCATTTGCACGCCAACAACCAATTTGTACACAACCTAGTTGAAAATATTTATGTCATATATAGAAAATGGTCAACGAAGTGTCTAAACACTAGGTTTTCTCTGCCTACCCTGATGTGTGCGGTCTATAGCGTGAAGCTAAAAAAATATATAACATTCTATTTTACTTACTTAAATGTGTATAATAAAATAATTAACATGAAATATTAAGGACCTATATCTATCGATGCCAGTCGTAGCACAGGGCACAAAGTGTGACTGTAAAACCGACTGGTTATGGGTTCGATTCCCACTCGAGGAGATGAAATATTTACTTAAATTTATATTTTAATTTCTTCGCTCCGGTGTCGAGGCAAAGTGCGGCGTTGATTTCTGCCACTCAACACGCAATGCCTCCATAATTCGGCAAAAAGTGGGGAACGGAGTGTCTTAACAATAGGTTCCCTCTGCCTACCCTACTGTGTGCGGGATACAGCGTGAAGCTGATTTATTTTTTTACAATGAAATAAAAATTAATAAATTAAAAAAATAATAAATTGAAAATATATTTTGTTTGTGTTTACATAAAATAAATATTTTCCAGGTGACAAAATGTTAAATATCCCTTCTGGAAGAGGTCAGCAGCTAGGGTCGGAGCCCTCTCAGCATTTCACAATCATTTTCAATACATTTGTAATGATGACGCTCTTTAACGAAATAAACGCTAGAAAGATCCATGGCCAAAGAAATGTTTTCCAAGGACTGTTCACTAACCCTATATTCTATTCTATTTGGATCGGTACTGCTTTGTCTCAGGTAATCAATTGTTATTTTAGTCAAGTAAAGTCAAATAATTTTATTCAAAACTAACGGCCCGAAAGCTTCACGAAAACTAGCGGAACTTACTTTTTCGAATTAATCTAATGTAACCATATAATGATAGAGAAAATATTTTTAGAGAACGTATAAAAAATGTTGGACTTCGATTGGGACTTGAATTTATGACGCTTCGAAAACAGACAAGAGGCGCATGTTCGAGAAGCTTAGAATATTTTTCATTTCATCTATACTAAAATAAAATATTTAAGAAAAAATAATTTAAGCTCGTTACTACTACAGTAACAAAAACTTTTAAAAAATAATTTGTACACGTGTATCTCAGGAATTTCTTTTCGTTTCTAGGTAATAATAATCCAATTCGGCGGCATGGCGTTTAGCACTGCCGGCTTGTCGATAGACCAATGGTTGTGGTGCTTGTTCTTCGGCGCCGGCACATTGGTATGGGGACAGCTCGTCACTACTATACCTACTAGGAAAATACCTAAGAAACTTTCGTGAGTATTTTAAGACTATATAATTTATGGTTGATTTTGTATATATGTTTATCTAAGAATATCTTTTTAAAATTTATGTAATTTTAGAAGATGGTACTACCTTCAAATCTTATTTCGGGATCTTTTTATATTAAATCAAATAAAAGTGAAGTGAAGGTACAGAATTTGACCACAATTGATTATGGCGATTTAGTTTAACCAATTTTTAGCGTCACTGGGTCTCGCAGCGTAAGCAGATTCCCGCCAAAGTTTCAAGAAATTCCGTGTTGTGTGGTACATATCAATGACAACTTGTTACCAGACTCCGACTTGTTACCAGAGTGAAGAATTGAATATATTTTTTATTTTCTCGAGTGGAAACAAAACTCACAACCATCGAGTTAACAGTCAGAATCTGTGCCGCTAATCTACGACGGCCTTCTTAAAACGTAACTCTAATATTAACTGTACATATACGCTGAAAAAATAAATAAAAAAAGGCTTACGACGTTTACAAAACAAACCTCTAAAAATACCGAACCCTCTAAACTCTAAACAGATGGGGCCGTGGTCAACCCGACCCCGAGACCATCCAGCCGGGGCCGGACTACGACGCGGACCTCGACAAGAAACCCCGCGCCGGACAGATACTGTGGATACGTGGCCTTACGCGCCTCCAGACGCAGGTATGTGCCGGGCCGCTGGCCTGCTGGCTGGGTGGGGGTTGACGGATACATTATTGTTGCAGGTTACAAGTATCTGTGGGAATGGGGGTTGACGGATACATGATTGTTTTAGGATTACTAGTTAAACTGTGGGAACGTGGGGTTAGGTGGGGATACGAGATTGTCGTAGGGTTAGTAGTTAGGTAAAGTTTTTATGTATTCTAAAAAGGTATGTTGTGTGTTGAGTGGGTGGGGTTGGGGGTAGACGACATGATCGTTTTAGGGGTAAGTTGGTTTTGTTAGTTATGCTTGTAACATGATATTGTTTTTATTTTTATTGTAGATAAATTATAAATCGTTTGCTTCAAATTTGATATTATTGGAGTAACTTAAGACTGGTTATGATAGTGAGAATTGTTTTATAATATTTTAGTTTAAATTGTTAATTACGTTGTTAGTTCTGACTTTTTCTCATAGTATGTATATTTATAATTTTAAAAATTAGAAATAATCACTTAAATAATTTTTAATTACTGCACATATCATTCTTTCTTATAATTTTCGATTAAGCAATAGAAAATATGTCACATAAACTTATAGCATAGTTTAGAATGAAGTAGTTCGTGACGTTTCAAAACATCATGTATCCGTCTAATTTGTAAAAGAGCCTGTGGAATATAGACCATATGATTTGCTTTACATAAAGACGAACAAAAGAGTTAATATGGTTGTCATTTGCTTTGAAAACTATATATATATAAATTTGGGCTTAAATTTTGTGCTAAAAAGCAAAATGTGGGTAGCTACCGCAATTTTATGTTTGGGTACTTGTAATATTATTTGTTTTTAATATTCCATATTATAAACAAATAACTATTACAGAATATATTTTATGCCTTTGACTGGTTTTTGCAATGTTTTTTTTATATCTGATGATTAAATTGCAAATTTCAGTCAATTTAGATAATACTATCAATGATGAATTTTAAAATATCCACGTTGATTTTAGTATTATCTAAAAATATTTTTGCGTTACTGTTCAAATCTATGTCTTTATTTTAAACGTTTACATACATAGATTTTCTACAGTAACAAATTATTTTTAATTAAATAAATAATAATAATAGGAGTGGCAGAAAGTGTTTGAGGAATATAATATGAACTATATGAGAGGGATAAGTTTTAGGTTACAGCGACACTGTATGTCCAATACAGTGTTAGTATCAACAGGTCAACACTTCGAATACGTGGGCATCCTACGCTAAGTCGATATTATTGTCCATTTATATATATTTTACTATTTTGCATTACAAAATCGATACCACCATTATTTAATACTATGCATATATTCATATAGAGAAATATAGAAGGTTACGCTAATTCATTTTGTTACACATTTTGATTTATTGGTACAGTAAGCCGGATTGTTCACAGTTCCGAAATCTCCGTGTTAGATTTATATATGACACAAGTAAAGCGATAATGAATTCAGACTTTCTAACTTGACGGTTTATTTCAGTTGTTTTCATATTGTTTTTATTCAATTTTTATTTTTTTATTTCACATCTCCTTGTTTTTTTTATTCTCCTATACTTGTTTTCTCTTTCAATAGTTATTATTTCAACCCACACAGAGAAACACTTTACAGAGTATATTGTAGTTGCTATTATTTTGGCCCATGATTAACGTAGTGGTTTTGTTCGCTCGCTAATTTTGACTTTGAATATCTTAACAAATTTATTATAAAAAATATAATATATTTCTTTATGTATAATAAAATTAGCGACCGTGCAAACATAGATTTTATATTTTCTAATACTTTGCCGACCCGGTTTCTTGACATCCCCCTTTCACTCTCTTGCTTACGTACTTTACTTCTTTCAAAACTCTTCTTTCCGGATGTCACGAGGCCAGGCCGGCCCGAGTACTCTAGTTAGATACATCGCGTAAAGGCCATGCATGAACCGCAGTACCAAACAGTCTGACGCTTCCCGAGTTTATATCATTCAGTTAAAACCCGAGTTGACCGATACCCACCTCCCACCCATTGGCATGATCTGTAGGCTGTGACGATTGTACTTATCCCTCACGAACAGTCACTATGACTAGATAATAGATCACCCAGATAGACATACATTCAACCACATTGCGATATGAATATGACTACTTCTTTTTCTATCTATCTTTTATTTAGTCATACTGACTGTTTGATTTTTTTTAATACTATTTTTTTTTCTCTACATATTTATTTATATATAATATATATATTAATTTTGTTGTTTTATTTTTTAATTAAGAATAGTGTTTTTTTTTTGCTTGTGATACGCCAACCCGATACATCCTCGCTACTATCCAACCCGCTCGTTGAATGAGTCGCCGCTCGCCGGCGAGGCCGCACGGCGAACTAACAAACGTTACCGATACCGATAAGCAATATTAATTTGTTTTAAATATTTTGCTCACTTTTTAATTATTTTAATATATTATTTTTTACCGGATTGTGTTCATTTAATTAAAAAGGAACGTTAATTTGAGTGTGGAGTGGATTTTTCTTGAAAATTATATGGCATTATGTATAGAGAGCATGCCGTGAGTGCTCGCCGTACTAACACCAAGTTAACCGTCAGTCGTTACTGTCTCTTTCCTCTGCCGTTGTACCGTCAATGTTTATATGTTTTGTTTTGTTTTTTTTTTTGTTGTTTTTCTTTGTATGTGAATGTTGTCCCTTAGAACCGTGTTTTGGGGGGTGTTCTGTCAAGGGGTGTAAGCGTCAAACTGGACAGCGAAGAGTTGATAGTATCGTAGAGCCTTGCCTTGCCGTTGGAAAGCCTTCATTGTATTATTTTGCGTAATCCGTTAGGCTTGTTGTAGTGTCCATATGTGTTGTGTATATAGTTGGAACAAGGCGAGTCGCCGCCTGGTAAGTATCACATATAGAATAACATGCCCTTAACTAAATTAAAAATTAAACATGTTTTACTAAAACAGAATTTGTGAAGCTTCCTAATATCCTATAGCACCGTTTTTACAATTATGATGTTTACCGAAAATATTGATTTTTAGTTTTAATCAGAAATCGTTTAAAAAGAAATACTGTTTTGGTATATTCACATTGTAAAATCGAATAAAAAAAAGTAGGCAAGTATTCCTCCTTGGCTCCCGAAATATGATATTATAACTAATATCGAAGATAGCATGCTAGTTCATAAGTAAAAATCACTTGAGATCCATACTGAGAACGTATCTGCGTGAACGCGAGCCACCACCATAGAGATTATGGAATTTGAAATAGATTAAAATAAAAAAAATGCTATAAATAAAAGCTAAATAAAACCATAATAAATACGTGTGTTGCGTTAGAGCCGTTGTGCTGCCATAGTTTAGGTGTTCCGACGATATCGGTAGTAACCCTCGTCCAAGCATCTCTAGGTGTCACCCTGCGTTGTGTAGGCGTAGTGTAGCTGTCTAAAGGGTAGCGAAGGCTTCGACTCGTATCCTCCTTTAGTTTTAATTTCTGTTTCCCATTATTGTTTTTTTTTTGTTTGTTATCATTATGTTGGCACTTCAAGTCATATTCACGCGACACCGGCCTCGGCCGCATACATGCCTCATGTACACGGACACATTTCTGTTTTTTGGTTCAGTTATAGCTCTAACATCTCGTACGCGTGCATGTCTATATATATTATTTAACTTTTCGATGTTTGTGATTGAAACCCCTGGCCAAATCTAACCTGATCCTACTGTTTAAATTTTAAACTGTGAAAAGCCGGTTGAAACAAATTATCTCTATCATTAGACTTCATCAGTTTCATTCGAACAGAGAGACTGACTGACGTTTTATAAGTTTCTACAAGTTCCTTTAACATTGTCGTTGACACTATATGTCCCATGAGCTTCCATGTACAGACACCGATTATTTACAATGTTATTATAACTTTAAAGGTAAAGTCTATATTCGTGTTGGCCTGCTTGTAGCTACGACAGATATGGGGGCACAAGTTATTTTGGGACACGTCAATAATAAACGTATTTTGATCGTTCTGACGTCATCTGTTTTTTGTTTCGAAATGTAGTTACTGCCTCTGCTATTTTATAATTATTTTCTTTTATTGTTTTTTTTTTTTTTTTGTAAACAGTAATATTTGTTTGAAATGAAATATTTCAGTTATTTTGTTTATTTGTATCTTAGCGTGTACTTTAGTAATTTTAGCATTAATATAAGAAATTAATATATTTGTATTAATTATTAAGGTGGTAATAATTTCGCATTTCTTAGAATAATATCCGGACCTTTGCAAATAACTAGGCTTCTCATCGCCCAAAGAATAAACGTAAAAGTCTTCTTTCTTTTTATATTCCTTTATACGTTCTATAGGTTTTCGGTGTTCCCTCATCTCTAATAAGATAAATCTATAATTTTACCACAACTATGGTGATCAAAGATGACGTCGGACGAGCAAAGCTCATAGGTTAGGCGTGTAGGTTTGTCGCCCCATATCTGGGCGAGCGGTTGTAAAGCTAGGGCGTGGCATAGGACGGTGTCGAATGGGGCGAGCCGCGCGTCGTAGAGAGATGTTGTTGGCAGCCACGGCCGGTGTTGGAGACGGAGGTGTAGTGGAGGGCGCGGCGGCTGGCAGCGCGCTGCGTGCGACGGACGCTCACGGTACACCACCCCTAGTCCTAGCCCTAGCCTGGCCTAGTCTAGTCCTAGCCCTAGCTCTAGCCTAGCCTAGTCTCTTCTGGCCTGGTCTAGTCTAGCCTAGTCTGGCCTAGCCTAGTCTAGTCTAGTCTGGCCTAACACGCTCGCGGCGAGTTACGACACTGACACCTTGTATTTTCGAATTGGATTCGTTAGAGTTGTACGTGTGATAAGTTGTGATTTCACTAACTCTCGTTGTATAATTTATCACCATCAACATTTTTGCTTCACTGTTTCCTTTATAATTTGCTTTCGTTTCTGTCTTTATTTGATTCATTTAGTTTTTGTTGTCCTTCTACATTAGCTAATAACCTAGTTTGTTTCATTTCGTTCCCACATTGTTAGATCAGTTTTTTAGCGTTTCGGAAGATTCATCGAACGCCACAACGCACTCTGTGGTGCGGTAAGTATCAGTGTCGATGACTCACCGAGAGCACTCCAATAGTTCTGTTCGTCTGTTTGCATCTCCCACGTTTCTGGCTGTAGATGTCGCCCTCATCTGGCACCGTCCGCCCCCTCACCTCCCCGCTTGTCGATCTTCACTCACCATCGAGACTAGGGTCTGTCGGCCGCACGTAGTGTCGTTGCATGGCCACCGGGCACAGGCAACCGGTCGGAATCCACACCACACTCTACATAGCTTGTCGCGATCGGTGATCGAGAGTCGCGAGGGTGTAGGCGCGAGGCGGAGAGGCGTGAGAGGCGTGACGTCACGCGCGTGTGTTGGTTGGTTGCAGCTGCGCGTGGTGCGCGCGTTCAAGTCCACGCTGGAAGACCTGGAGGAGCGCCTGTCCGCGCACTCGGCGGCGGGCCTGCGCTCGCGCCTGCGCGCCGCGCCGCCCGACATCGCCTACATCGACGCGGACGAGCCCGCGACCCCCGCGAACCCCGCGACCCCCGCCAACCGCACCGAGACCACCATATTCTAGACGCGCACGCGGACACCCGTACTTAACCCGACCCCGAGCCGGCTCGACGCGACCACATATTGTATAAGTGTTGAATTTTTAAATTAGATGATAGCAATAATGTATGATGATAGTTAGGCGGACGTCGGATCGTGCCTCGCGCGCCGATACTAACGAACACTGCTACTCTGTACGGACTGTCTATCTATATGTAAATAACTTTGTAATTCTCGAACGTCTTTATATATATATATATATATATATATATCGGAGCAGTGATATTTTATATAGTTCTTACGACTCGATTTTACTCCTTTAAGTATACTTGTAACTTAACTCTCGTAGTCTCGTAAATTTTACTACATTACTAATACTTTAAGAATTCTCACTAGCTTCTTGTGTGAGTAGTATGGACGAGGAGCACGCTGGTAGTTTGATCGAATCGACGTGCTCTGACGGCTGTTTGGGTGTTTTGTTTCATAGTAAATTTTGGGACCATTTATACCCCGTTTCTGCCTAAAACTGGGATACAATTAGATACTACAATTATATAAATGACTGTATGTTATTTTGTCAGATTATTCTTATAGAAGAACACTATGTAATCTAATAGCTGTACGGACCTTGTAATGTATAAGCCAAACTGAAGTATAGTAGGACCGAAGGGCACTCGCCACACGCTCGGTCCACGGAGCGAACGAACTTAACTATATGTAGAGTATTCGAATGTTACGAGATCTATTTACAATTAATAAATTTTGAAGCAAATTCCATAGCATTTTCTTTCACTAGTATTGTTATGGTGGGGGCCGCCCAGTCTTAGAAAGAACGCTCTATTTCAGATGTTAACGGTAAGTTTAGGTCAGATCGAGTAGCCCTGCGAGACGCCGCCACCGCAAGGCGCATACGTAGGTACATAGGTATCACACTAGCCTAGGCGTAGTGAGGCGTAGTGACGTGTAGTGACGCGTAGTAGTGCTCTAGTGACGCATGGCGCCGTGTTGCACGCTGTCCCACGTCTTCGGTACATACGGTACACGACACCCTTGATTAGAACGGTCGACAACGCCAGCGGCCATTTTGTGACTTGCACGTCAACCTACAAAATGGCTGCCACACTTAGATTGTAAGTACAGAGTATCTATTGAAGATGTATTGTTTAACTTTGGTACAAATGTTATTCTTTTGTATTTTTTAATAATTAATTTTTTTGCTTCGCATTTAAAGTGTGATCATGCTTATGTTACAGTTTATGCATGTATACAGATGTCTGTGAGTATGCACAAGTTGTTTTTTTTTTATTATTATTTAAATTAGATGTTTGGTAGCGTAACTGATGTATTGTAGTTTATTGATGCTATGTTTAACGTTTATTTATTATTTACATTGCGAATAACGGAGTCTCAAGTCTTAACATACTTTGTACGCATAGAACGCCAGTGTTCAATATTATTTATTTTTTTATTAAAAAAAAATATTTAGATATTTTCATCACAATAACTACCAAACCTCTAACTCTTAGTATTTAAGATGCTAAAAACAAAAAAATATACATAAATTTAATATCCATTACTACACCAAAACTAGATATTAAGAACCAAATATAAGTTATGGTTACAAAACTTAAAAGCTTGTACTACTTTTTTTACATTTTTCATTTATTTTTATCGTTGACTCGGTTGTGTAAGTACTTATTTAATAAGTTGATTTCATTATCTTATTTTTGAGTTATGTGTAACGATTACTATTAAAATATACTTGCATACTTAACCGGCGCATAAACACCTTAATCTTAAACTCATTTTAATAAAAATATTTATTTGAATTGTACCGATATTTCATTTAACTGTACCCGAGATTGTTCAGCACTCGTCCGCGCGTTAGCTCACATACCGGATTCGTCAATTTGTTGCGTAGTTGAAGCTTCCCACACGGATTTTTTCCCTCTATTATATATTTTTTATATATTTTTTCATTGCTACTGGATGCCCCGCCCCGCTAGTGTGAATGCCCCTATCCTAGTTAAATTTAGGCACCTAATTAGTAACGAAACTGCTATAAAAATTTTAATAAATTTTCTACTAACAGCTCCTCACTTCTTGTAGTTTTGGACTTCTAAAACCAAAATGCTAACATACTAATCTTCTCTATTGTCTATTTATCTAGCCATAGAACAAAAAAAACGTAATAGTGTTAATAATAGTGTTGCCATAATTTGGTTTTGGAATGCCACAAAGCCCTTTTTTTCTTTTTCGTATTGGCAACACTAAGCAGTTTGGTTACGTAGCGTAGAGCGCGCCGCCGATGACGCCACTGACACGTGCGTCATGTTATTTTACAGCAAAAAGCGGACATATTGGCCGGCCGCAGGATATTTGTCAATAATTATTTGGCGGAGCACAGGAGGATCAGCGTCCAATCCGGCGGCAGCTTGCCGGCGCTCAGCCCCATCTCGCATCAAAGCGATGACTAAAAACAAAATAAAACCAAAAAATATACACCGAACTATACAAAATTATACACCAAGACTTTAAACGTTAAATATAATCAAAATATTTCGATATAAAACATAAGCTTTTTATATATCGGGTGATCAAAATATTAACTGCCAATAAATATCGCCTGTTCAAGTTTATTCTAAATATATAATCTCCAAATAAAATTTTCAAATTTTCCATAAAATCTCGTATATGTGAAAGTAGATTAGTTAAGACTTGAAAATGTTTACAAAACTAATATACTAGTATATTAAGACAAATATTAGACAACTTGCAAAATATTAAATATAGATTTAAACTTATGGTGCACTGTTCTAGAAAAAAATATATATTAGCGATAAAATTATTCTTTCGTAGCCGATAGTCAGAAGCACGTTATTTATTTTTTTACGAAACGGTTATATAAATAATAATGTTTCTGTAAATAATCGTACTTTTCCTTTTAAGTTTAATGGATGTTCTATGGCGTTGTTGTGTGTTTAGCTAATGTTCAAATTTTATAATGAATATTAATTTTATAATGATACATTTCTAGTATATTTATAAATAAAATGTTTCTTGCTACCCAAATGCTTAACTAATTATTAATTATAGAAGATATTTAAATTTGCTTGATATTTATCTTATTTTGTTTATTGGATGCTGTATTTAAATGTAATCTCGTGGAGACTTTATGTTGTAGCAAAGTTATGTTCGTGTTTACTGTAAACACTACAGTGTTTTTTACAAAGTAAATTTCTTGTAGTCTTTCCAGAACTCTAGAAAGATACTTTGTAAATTTGTGTTGTCAGTATGGGCTGTGATTTGGAATTTTTAGTGAACCAATATTTCTACTTTATGTACTTTCTTTACATGCTTTCTTTTTAAATGTTTAATATTTTAGGACCTTGAGTTTGACGTGCATGTGGTAGAATTTTAGAAATAGGTAAAATTATAATTTTAAAGTAGCATTACTGTCTACTTCTACTATTTCTGTCACACTACACTATTCTTACTTCCTAGTCTTCCAAACTTTTATTTCTGACTCTTTTGTTTCTTTATATACTGCAGGTTCCGTCTCAAGCAAATTTAAATATCCTTACGATGCGTGAGGATTTCTAAATATTTAATGATATATTTATTTACGTATGTTATAGCGTTTATATGTAATTATTTGATGCACTTTGTGTAGTAACTCGCCTGCTACTAAATAATGATATTAGGATTAAAAATATACTAATGCGTGTTTGGTGTACACCAAGTGATAGTTAATAAAAGTAAAACTTTTATCAAACCCTTTTCTAATATTACGCTTATAGTGATTTCCTTCACGGCGATAGATGAACACTTATAGTGGAGCATGAGTTTCTGCGACACAGTTTGGCAACGAATATGGTATAAACTATATGGTACTCTATTAATTCGTTGTTTCTGCTTGTCTCTTATTAAACATTAGTAATAAAGTATCTATATTCCAAAGTAACTTTCATTTCACCCCGTGCCTCGTTGGGAGCTGCATTTATAAGGTAACTGGCCGTCTACGAACTAATGTATACTTGATGTTGGCCAAGTGTTTGATGTTGTCGTCCAACGTTGGCCCGAATGTTTGTCGTAGGATAAATCGATGTTAGAGACCGCTTAGCTTCATCTTGTCCAGCGACACAGCATGCGCCATTAGACTTACTTGTAGCTGCATTGTAATAACTTTTTCATATATTTTATGAAATAGTTAAAACAATGAACGCTCAACACTTAAATATGAAGTCACCGTACGCTGCAATATATACATAAGTGTTCTGCTTCGTAGAACTTAGTATCACTGTAATTAGATTGATGGGACACTAGATAGAAAAATATTGGTACTATAAGTGATCAATTCATTTGCCACCACCTTACCCATAGCGCTTATGTATGTATATATTCAAATGTTTTATATAGTATAAATAGATATCTGGTATGTGAGCGACTCCGTTGATACAATATGTGTGCTTTACTAGATCGTACCGCATGAAGGAACGAAACCGAACACACCCAATCGTGTGTGCAAACACACCAACACACGCACACAAACAGAGTTACACAAAATCAGTGTTATAGCTTCAACGCATTTGTCTCTACCGAGAGCTATGTTTATTTCAGATCGATGTGTTAAATATTGTATTATTTTTTAATTTGTTTTTTATTTATTTTTTAATTTACAATATTATAATATAGATGTAACGGAGCCCTGGATGGAAAATGTATAAATATAGTTATTAAGTGCACAACCCATGAATGTGCTTGTTACGGTAATAGGAAGACCCTGCGTTATTTTAGTTCACCTACTCTATTTTTAATTTATCTTCTTCCTGAGACCTGTTAGCTTCGCGAGGCACTGCTTCGGACAGTCCTTAATGATCTTCTAATGTATTCACTTTCTATAAAATTTCCACTGCTATGCCTTCGAACGCTATTCCAAATTACATACCCATTATTTTATTTAATTTTTTTAAGAATTATTTTCTTGTTAAGACTTATTATTTTGTATTATATTCTGTTATTTTCTATATTCATTTTATGTTTGATATTTACTGTACAATTTAAAATTATATTATGTTATATTAAGCCTATTTATTTTAGTGAATAGCGTTCGATCGTCAAACACTGCAGTCCATTTAAATATCGCGTTCGCCTCTACTTATCGTAAATCTTTTACTTCATATTCTTGTTTTGGTTTTCTTTTCCATGATACCCCATTGCACACGGAAGGTCATAGGTGGCGAGTTACAAGAGCGCTTGATTCCTGTGCCCTACAGCAAGACTTCTACCGATCAAGCTGTAAGATTTCAAACAAAGCCTGCTCTTTCACACACCTCTACGTTTTTTTTACTATTTTCTTTGTCCTTTGTTTTGTTTTTCTATTTACTATACTCTACAACTGTTTTATCAGTGACTATCGTTACGTTGTCTGTCCACACTGACCTTTTAACTTCACCTTCTAATTTGTACGTTTGTGTATATTTTATTTCGGCTTTTTCATACCACTCTTTGTGTAGATATGAAATTAATCGGTCAGTGTTCAGCTTGCATGCTCATCATCGCTGGCATGGTTCCAATGCATGTTTTCATAATGTTACAAAACGGTTCCTAAACGCAGCGTGGATTTCGTGTGTTTTTCGTCTGTTGTATATTTTTAAATCAACATAAATACCTTCTACCCTATTCCATGCTCTGAGTACCGTTTCCATCAAAATAATAAAGGAATTGAATTTTTTGGTACATACATTTTTTTATAATCATCGTAAAAATGGAAATAGAAACTTATATTTATATCATTAAAAAAAATACGTTTAATGACCTAAGAAATTCCTAAAATAGAAAAATATAAAAGTAATATAATGTTTTATAATATCATAACCTTATTTAATAAAACCCTAAAAATATATCACTTAGACATTTCAGTTGATTCATGAAGCTTTTATAGAGAAATTAAGTAGAATTCATATTTATCTTTTCAAATATTAATAAATTTTACAATAAATTAAATTAAATTTTAATTTTAATTAGGCGTTAAGTAGACTCGTGATCATTATTAAGCAGGAAACATCTTTATGTATGTGGTACTGTTGCTTGTCCAAAATTTTGTTTCAATTGTCATCATTAGCTGAGGGTAGTTGTATATATTGTGTTGCCTCATTATTGCACTAAAATAAAATTAAATGTAACTGAGCTCCATATTTATAAAATAAATAAACGGCCGGAAATTGTCACAAAAGCTTTGTAAAAAAACATTCGACTTCATTTTAAACAAGCTTTTAGATAATTAAGTTTAGAAACAACGCTTTAAAGATTTTGTAAGAGGGAAACGGGGACAAATATTAGGGTTTTAGCTTTGCTTACTGTTCGGAAAACGGAAATGAAAACGATCGATGTTGCTTCGTATGTAGCGTAAGGGCATAGAGCTTCGCGTAGCTCATAGAGAAGGTCGATGAACTGCAGTCACAGAGCAAATGCATGGAACCACATTACACCAACCACGTCACCACGAATGGTACTACTGGGTGAAGATTCAAATTGCAAACTAATTATACTTGCGGTGTCATCACTGTTAGAACCCAATGTTTGAGTGCACCTTTTACAATTAACATTCATACTTTTATTAATACTTGCTGGCTGGCATATGATACCGAAACTATAAAATACGAAGAATCACCCACGTGATGTTTATATTTCGAGAAGGCAGGAGCAAGTAGTACACATCTCACTGCATGGCATGCCAGGAAGCGGCCGGCAGACTCGCCAGCACCTCGACCTGCAATGGCGGATCTACACAAATTATTGGAGATAGGGTCAAAATGACATTTCATTGGACAGCTTTTGCCTATCAGACACATTTTCACGGCTTTTTTGGACCTTTGACCCCATCTCCGGACTGCGCGCGGATTATCTGTGACTGGATTTTTGAAATACCTACCGCTTCTCGCCTTTCTTTACTGGCTCGGTGTGCTTTTATTTGTTTTCAACAATTGATTGTATATTATTCCATTCTATGTGACGGCGTATCCTTCTGATTTACACTTCCCCGAGTAAAAGGTATATAAAATTTTTAAAATCTCAATTTTTTATATAACATACTATTGATATAACCATAAAAGAAGTAGTGATAATCAAAAGGCATCGCCAAAATTTTAATATTTAGCTCTGGCTCACTTTAAATGTTTGTGATACGTTCCTATTCGATTGTTACACACATTAATTTATCCACCCTTTTAGGAACGTATCAGTAAAAGTAGATATCCTATACGCAGCACACTATTGGCACACCCTATTGTAATCAATCCAAATTCGTTCGTGTGACTGCAAATATATATATATATATTTTCACTAGCTCTTATCATGGGCGGTCCATTTTAAAACTATTCATTGCAAGCGTTCTCATCTTTTTCCAAAGTAAGTATTGTATATGATAAGAGCTAGGGGGAATGCGTGACTGCTACACGACACTCTATTTTTTGTATTGAGCATATTTGTTTGTGGTCGTGTCACGTAGCAGTGGCGGGTGAGTACTGCGTAGTGTCAGAGTGAGCCAGAGCCCCGTGTCTCGGAGAGAATATGACTAAGCGTGGTGTTGGGGTTGGGCAGATCCGCGTGGTGAACGCGTTCCGGCAGGGGCTGGACTCGCGCGGCTCGCTGGCCGACGCGGCGCTGGCGGAGGCGCTGCGCAAGCAGACGGCGCTGTCCAAGCGCTACTCGCACTCCTCCAGCGTGGAGTACGCGGAGGCGCGCGGCGAGCTGGCGCCGCACGACCTGGACGTGGAGCGCCTGTCCAGCCACAGCCACACCGAGACCGCCGTCTAGCCGCCGCCCGCCGCCGCCACCAGCGCCGACCACCACCGACCACCGCCGACCACCGCCGCGACTCCTTGTTAACTAGTGTGTTTAATTATTCGATTGTTTTGAAAATATTTTATTATTATACGCGTCGCGTCGAGTCGCGCGCGTCTGTTGAACGAATACAAATATTGTCTAATGATTAATTTTAGATTTAAGCGCGAGGACGAGCGAATGGGCGTGTGTTTTTTGAAAATAAAAATAAAATTTTCGCGTAGCGTCGTGTCGTCTCTTACACGGAATGAAATGTTTTATATTGCTTTTGTCGAAGACATGTTGCGGCGCGCGGGCGGGGCGCGCGGGGCGTCCTCCGCTCATCTATTGTATAAAGTACTTCATTTGTAGCCCAGCGTCATCGTCAGAGCGCGCGCCGCGCCCCGCCCGCGCGCCTTCTTATACTTAACTAAATTATTGAACTATTAGTTAAGGTGTTTGTTATAAATTTCAATAACTTTTTTGTTTTTACAACCTTTTCCCCTAAATCTAAGTATACATTTAAGTCATATCTCGAAGCGTAGACGCATCAACTGAAAAGTTTCTATACAAGAACCGATCTCCGCTTTCTTGTATAAAAACCGACGTAGTCCACTTTGAACATCTTCAATATGTTTAAATAGAAATAAACATTAAATTGTATAGCTGAAGGTATTTATTTGTAATGCTAGTCTCTTATGAAACAAAATACTAATTATTCAATTATTATAATGTACTTATTGATTATCGATAAATACTTCAAGTTTATTCAACAAATATAGTCTACGGTGTAACGAATTGTTTTCGGACACGGTGGGGGCGCGCGCCGCCGCAGCCCTAGGGCGCCGCGGTCCGGGGCGGGCGGGGGCGCGCGCCCGCACTCGCATAGGCGACGTAGGTTCGCAGCAGTGGCATTTTCGACTTATAAGAGTAAGACATGTACTTAATGGACATAGCGAGGAGTCGACGACGACCGACGGCCGACCGCTCGCATCCCACTTGTTTTAGTAATGTAATGGTAATGATGATCGAGCGATTAGAATCGGCAATGTTCAATTTTGTATAGAACGTTTCATAGTAGAGATATTGAAAGTTGTTACGTTTTATTTTGTGAAGTAAAGTAAGTAGGCGCGTCCCGTCGCACGCGAGCTCCTCTAGACGTAGAGCGACGGACGCGCGGCGCGGTCACTACTAAACTATAAACGATCTTGTAAGTAATCAAGTATTAGCTTCATCGATAAAGCCTTTTTAAAAAAAACTTAGTTAAATGAAAATTATTGAAAGTTCACATGTTTAAATATTACTATTAGTTACGGTTCAGTGAATAGTTTCAGAGAGGTCATGGAACGTCTTGTGTATAATATATAATATTGCTATACTTTTGTTGATATTCGTTACGTACAGTTTTCTGATGAAAGACATAAATTAGGAGTCTACTGTATGTAGGGCGCGGGCTGCCGCCTCCTACCTAACAACCAATTGTTTTACATGACAGTCTGCCACTAACCATTTTAGGTGATAAGTCCCATTGTTGTATTTTTCGTCTCACAATAAATGAAATCTATTTTATTGTTTTTAATGCATCGTTTTATTTAACACCCTTCTTGTAAGAAATTAATAAATTGAGAAACAAATATATTTATTTTCCCTTTCTTAAACTACCATAAAATCAAATTTCATAAAGAACTGAAACATTCCTAACTGATTGTTGGTTAAAATTTCGTAGTTTCCTTACATTTTTAATATTATTTGATCACGTAATGAGGTTTCGATATCCAGTTTCGTCTCAAGTAAGAATTTGAGAAAGCGCGCCCCTGGCTTCTGTAACCAACATGTTTTTTCGAAAGTGAGCAAAGAGGAGAACGCAATATGATACTTCTATATCTTACTACGATCTTCTAGCCCTCAAAAAATTTATTTAATTACAATAAAAAATAAATTATGTATATACATAGGCCATACGAGGTGCAGGGACACAAGCGTGTGAATGTAAACGCGACAGGTTGTGGGTTTGATTCCCACTCGAACAAATTCTGGTAATGCAGCAAAGCGAGGCGTTGAGTTCCGCCTCCCAACACGCATTAGTATTTTCTTTGTTTAAATTTTGTCTCATGCCAAAATCAATAGAGTAAAACAATTTTTTTGGCTAAAAATTTGTGAAATTATTTGAACTTAACCTTGGGCCAAGAAAGGTTAAAAATATACCCTAATCTTTATGAGGATAAAATCAAAATGAATAAAATTGTCTAAGACTACGACGACTACGACTATTTTTTTGTGTTTATAGGTGTGCAATAAACTGTTTATTATAATTAATAATACATTACTGAGTAAGTACATTACTCTGCTTTCATTAACTTAGAATATGTTTAAATAACACAGTTAATACTTACAAATCCATAAAAAAATAAAAGACGAATTAGAGATAGCAAAATATATATGAAGCAACGGACAGTCAAAGGGACGTTAAGACAAACAAGTTTTGTAAGAAACAAGCTGTAACAGAAAAATATTTATTAAATTGGGAGTTAAAATCCGCCTTATTAGGATGATATGAATGTCGGCACCCGACTGAATACATTAAAAATGAGCTGAATAAGTGGCTCTTCCAATAGGGCATACAAAATTAAAATATATTTGTCTTAATTTTTTTTTGTTTAATTTATTTTAAACAAAAGTACTTATTTAGCAATATATACGTGTAATAGTTACTTAACGTAGCGTTTGACCCGTGCCTCAAGAGGAACGTTTCTAAATAAGTATTTTTCTTTCGTGCATGTGCTGAATAACATTTTAAAAATGTAAAAAATAATTATCAACAAATTATTTTAATTATTTGTTTGATTTATCGTTATAATTTTATTTTTCTGTTTAAATTTTATTGTCAATACTCATGTGATATTATTATTATATTTTCAGAATATTATATGAAAGTATAGTAGTAAATTTAGTAGATTCCGTAAATAGTTCACTTACAGTTCTACACTTTACCTATCAAATCTTCGAAGTGTGCACACAACGGCTCATTTTTGTAAACGAGAAAAAACGATATGTGTATTACGAATACATAAAGTTGGGCGTTATAACAAACAACAGATAATATAATTCATTATAAATTTCTAATGTTCTAATCATTATTTATTTAGTAGTTGTTCGGCCTACTTCGAGTTCTGCCAAGGTCAAATAAAATAATGATGGCGAACTTCACATCGTATAACCTCGCACAAATATGAGCTCTTTAACTCAATGGCAGAAAGGCCAAATATTACTTACATTAAAATAACTAATAACAAAAATATTAGTCTGAACTTCGTACATTTTATCATTTTTGTCGTTGAAAATAATATAATATACAGGATGGAAGAGGCAGCGCTCCATTTACGGAAACAGCATATAGGGTAAAATATTTCAAACCTATACCTAAAGAAATTAATCAAGATGCATCAACAGTTTGGACGCAAGATTTTTTTTATTTCACGATTTTTATCCATACCTGTATTTCGTGTGACGCGATTACGTATAGATCCCAATAACATAAACACTTACTACTACAAAAATACTACTAAAGGTTAAACAACTTTGAACTTTATCGCCAATACATACGACTCGATTTCGGAATGAGGCGTGTGCGGCGATTTTCCTTTGATAGGTTTATGTGTGCGTGCGTCGTCCTTACAAATGGCGTTTTATTTTAAAATGACAATTTTATTATTTATTTTGTTTGAAAAAATAACTTTTTCATTTTTTCCCGACTGCTAAGGAAGGGTTATGTTTTTCGCGCGTATCTTGTATGTATGTAATATTCTTTATTACCTCGTATCTCCAGAACCGCTGAACGGATTTACATATTTGAGGTATCGTTAGATTCGTATTAGCAGCCCAAGTGTTCTTAAATAGGTGACGTTATTAAAAAATAATCATGGCGGCTGTGGGACGCCATTGGACTTAGTGAAAAAAAAATTTTTCGTTCCGAACACTACAATATGGGTATCAAATTCAAGAGCTCAATTTCAGAATTTCAAAAAGGTATATCATGATTATCATTATCATAATAAATTCTAACAAAAAAATTAAAAATAAAAAAATATTTGTAAAAACAAAAACCCCGACTGCATCAAACTAAAAAGAAAATAAACAAGCCCAATAGTTTATTAGGATTAACAGTCGGGACCTATAAGTAATTCTTCAATCAATAAAATCTTTACCAGGAACCCCGCATAATTTAAAGAGGTCCCGACTTTTAATCCTAATAAACTATTGGGCTTGTTTATTTTCTTTTTAGTTTGATGCAGTCGGGGTTTTTGTTTTTACAAATATTTTTTTATGGAAATTTATTTTTTTCTGATTTATATTAGGCTTTTATAGAGTAGTTAAAACTGCGGTTTCATTTAAAGTGGTGCTTACACTTCCACTCTGTATATTACAACAGTTTAAAATATTGGTTAAAAAAATATTATATAATGAATAATGCATTATAAAAGTATAACAGTAACGCCCAACACTACGAATACATACAGCATAGTGTTGCCGATCGATAGTGGACTATCGATCAATTCAGGAATTCGATATTCTATCGATAGTAGTCCGATAGAAGGACTATCGATATTAAATTCGATAGTATCGATTAAAGAGATAGTATCGAAACTATCGATAGTTCAAAAGGGTACAATACTATCGGACAAATGCAATGCTATCGATATTATCGTATCTCCAAATCAGAAAGACATCGATAGTATCGATACTATTGAATTTCTAGGAAATATCGACATAATATCGACAGTATCGATACTGTCGATTATTGTGAACTATCGATTGCTTGCTAATTTGCGATAGTATTGCTTATTATTTTCATGTGTAGTAACCAATCATTATGATATTAGAAACATCTTAGTTGAAGTACGTAACTAATTACTTATTCATACGTAATTATAAATATAATAAAAACGTATTTTGTTCTTTTCATTTCATCTTGTAATTAAGCTTAAGAATCATACTCAATACTATCGTAAAATAGCATATAATCGATAGTGCAAAATAATCGATGGTATCGATACTATTGTATCCTAGACATTTAATAGTATCGATACTATTGATTGTATTGATTAATTTCCGATTAGGAGATACGATACTACAGATAGTATCGATAGTATTGCACTTAGCCGATTGTATTGTATTCTTCTAAACTATCGATAGTATCGATACTATCGATTGTTGTATCGATCGTATAGGCTTTTTTAGATTAAAACTATCGATCGCGAAACTATCGATAATTTGGCAACACTAATACAGCATAAATACATACATTTAAGTATATACTATATGCTTGTTTCTATTCGTTCTTAAAGTAATATATGAGGGGGACGGCGCGTACGCAGTCCCCACTACCAAAAATTACGCGTCCGAGTTATCCGCATTAGGGATAATCGCAGAGGTCAACCCGACCGCAGTGCAATGGAGAGGCCTCGCTCTGGGGGAACCGCCTTCGTGATCACGGTGTCCCCTACGCCAGGTAAGTATGCTAGATCGGGCCGAACTTCGAGGTAGTCATGTTTCGCGAGAAAATCTTGCCAGCGCGATTCAGGAATCGAGTAAAAATGTACAACGCCATCTATGATTAGTTATAGAGACTTCTAATTATTTTGTTAAAATTAACACTAATATATCTTAATGTATGACAATTTATAGAAATAATTACGGATGATGTATTTGTAATTATTATGTAGCGTTATAAAATACTCAATTTCGATATTTATGTTACAATTTTTTTCTTTTTAATCCAACGCCATCTAGTTTTAAATTTGTAAATCAACAAGCATTGGTAGCAACTTAGTAAGTAATTAAATATGTATATTCGAACACTGAATATAAATATTTCCATAGTTGAACAAGTGTAAAATGATTTTACTGCATGCTTTTATGATGTACGTATCTAATTTTAATTTTTTTTAGATCCAACCGAGGATCGAACAAAATGTTAGGAGTTTAAGAGTACAAATATATTTTCTATATTTTGTAAGTGAAGATCTGAAACATTAGTTAGGATAACTTTTCAGACTCGTAAGTCTGAAATAGTAAAATCTTGTTTCCAGAACTATCAGGCATGGTGCCTCAATTTTGTTTACAAGCAATAATCATTCAACCAATTCTGATTACTACATTTTGTCTACACACACTCGCTTAGGTTTCATTCTCACGGCTCACCATTTAGTGTAGAAAATCAAGAACTAGTCATCATGTGCCTGATTTTCCACACTCCCACCACTATGCGTTTTGTTGTCACTAACTCACAAGTGATTTTGTTTTAAGTCTTTGGTGAATTTTGCTCTTAAATTTCTTTCAGCCGCATAAATCCTGGAATGGTTTTTATCAACTTCCTAAATATGAGCGCTCACTTTACGTTTCACACACAAAGATAAAGCAAATAATAAAATAATTTATTATACGCCGATTTGCAATACTTTTGGATAGCATCCAACCTTGACAGTGCCATCACAGAGTATATTATGGAGCAACTGGGGTAGTAAATTAAAAAATATCTATAAATGCCCCTGATAGTGAAGTAAAAGTTTTGTGTAGACTTAAAAAATATTTTTCTTTATTATTTTTCTATTTATTTACGTCATCAGAGTAGTCAAAATGTATACCACTAAGGCGAAAATGTAAACTTTAACTATTTCTTCTATAATATGTCACAATATTTCAAAAACAAGTAGTGTATTTCAAAGAATCGCTTTATTCAACACCTACTAAAAAAACCTCAAATATTTATGTGATTAATTATAAATAATCAAAAACTATGAACGATTGTCAACATATTAAAACTATGAAATCTATTTACTCCTTGCTTAAATTAGATAGCTTAAATAGCTTAAATTTAAAAAATTATATATATACCTTTCAAGTTTGAACCCAAATAATAATTAGAGATATTAATTGGCGCAGCAATAGGATGAGGGCTGAAAGAATTTCTTAACAGTATTTGAGGAGTGTACCCACACCATGTGACGTTGGTTTTCTGGGTCAGAGTACCCTATTCTCTACTCAAACGGTGGTGTTGTAAGAGCCAATAGGCCTAACAGCATTAACCTCACCTTTGAATAACATGGCTATACAATATGAAAAAAAAAACTATTTCTACCAATAGTTTCTGAGTTCAAGCAAATATAAAAATATTAATAAATTAATGAAATAAGACAAAATTTTTCATAAAGTCGCTTTATTTACACATTCATTGTTTACCAAGTATATTTATTACAAAATTATAATAATAATCTAAATATTGTACAAGTGAGAAATCTTAAAAACTTTTATTGAATTCAAATTGTAATTGAGTGAAACAAGAATATTTTATTAAATAATGGAAATATATGAAATTACGACTTAAAAAAATACAATATGTATAATTAATACTTGTACTCATGTATATTAATATTTTAAGCTTAGTTTTGTAAGTAATTTTACTGTAGAGTAATAAGACCGGGCGGGGGTTCTGGCGGCATGAAGGCTGGCAGAGGAACTGTTGGATCTGAAAACACAAAAGATATACACATTTTTTTACATATGTTATGTAGTATGTGAACTTAGCGAAATTTAAATCTGCTCCTTTTGGATATGCGCTCTGACAATATAAATAAGTAGTATAGTCGTCGACTCACCAAACTTGGGCGCGGCGAGCGCGGGCGCGGTGAGCGCGGGGCGGCGGGGGCGGGCGGCGCGCAGCAGCAGCGCGGGCGGCGCGGGCGGCGCGCGCGGCGGCGGCGAGCCGGGCGGCGCGGGCGGCGGCGGCAGCGCGTCCCACAGCGGCACGTGGTCGGCGTGCGCGGCGGGGCACGGCCACGCGCAGCCCGTGCGGCGCGCCTTCTTGCGCTGGAGGGTATCAATTAAGTACATTACGGTCGACAAGTCTTAGCCGCGCTAAAGTTAGGCTTTCTGAACCTTTGCGCATTATTCACGCGGGAAATTATTAAAAGTGAGAAAAATTATAAAACCAAAAGTGAGAAAACCTCTAAAAAAAATTAATTAATGAATTATATGCGTGAATAAACTTTTAAGGTATATAATGTAAAAAAAAAAGTATAAAAATGTTTTTTTTGTAAAAAAATAAAAAAAAAATGTTTGTTGTTATTTTGTTAAAGAATTTATTTTAGAACTTTTTACAATATTTTCAGACAATATTCTTGAAATTGTATAAATAAATTATATTATTCCTAGACCCTCTAGGGTTTTTACAATTACAATACATAATAGGTAACATAAGTGTTGAACTTTTAAACTCAAGCAAAAATTTATCTTTAAAATAATACATTTCAAAGCTTACCCTCTTAACAGGTGGATCTTCGACATCAGAGTCTTGTCCAGGTTTGTATCCATCTGCAAAACTAACACGCTTTGAACCGCGTTGTTCTGAAGCTCCACTATTTCTAAAAAAAATTGAAAAATATATATGTTAATTACATCATATAAAAAAATATTTATTGCATTTTATTATAAATGTTTTCCTTTTACGAGAGCAGTATATGGGATAAAGTATTTCATACTCATACCTGAAAAAAATAAATAAGATTCCTCAACAGTGTAGAAATAGGATTATTAATTAGTTTAACCAGAGCCCTTTCATCTGATACCTCACTTGAACTAGCGGCTTTAATACCAAATTTTGCCCCCCTTTTAAGACTATTAAGCATTTAAATACAAATATTTCATCATTTGGCCAATATTGGCAACTAGCTAACAACAATATTGGTTAGGGGTGTCTTTAATATTACGGAGAAAAATGTTTACGCGCTAGTCCAAACTAAACCTAGACGCACTGTTATAAGGTTTGATTTTTATTGAAATGATCTTATGTCATAAGTCTGTGTGGCATAATATTTTGAATTTCTGCTTAGATTGACAGGTGCCTTATTTTATGAGCCGTATTTGTATGCAATGTGTTATCTAGTGTATAGTTGATCGAAGATATTGAGCTTTTATAGAGTAGTTAAAACTTTGCTTTAATTTAAAGTGCTAAAAATAAAAACAATCTCTACATTATACTGATTTAACTAAATCAAATCACATTGCAGTTTATTAATCCTATCATGGCTTAGTTTTTTCGAGCTTAATATATTTTTTTAACGTTTATAAAGTGTATAAATATAATTGAAATATAAAATTTATATATAATACTCACGTAATAAGTATTCCTTTCTCCGGTGATTCCTTGTCATTTTCAGTTTCTGTATCCTTAGCTACTTCTCCGAGAACTAAAAAATAAAGATAGATAGGTAAAATAAAATAAATAAATCAGCTTCACGCTGTATCCCGCACACAGCAGGGTAGGTTAGGTTAGGTTAGGTTAGGTTATTTCCTCACGAAAAAAAAAAAAAAAAAAAAAAAAGGTTAGGTTAGGTTAGGTTAGGAACCTAGTGTTAAGACACTCAATTCCCCACTTTCTGCCGGATCCTGGAGGCATCGATAGATAGATGAGTAGAAGATAGATAGGTTAAATACTTTATTGCATACTCAAAATAAAAAACTCAAGTAAAACAAACAAAGAACAATACATTTGTAGGAATATAACTGTAGCATGACAAGATGACCTTATTACTATTGGTGATCTCGTGCAGGTAACCTAAGGCATACACATAAAAAAATATAGGAATCTTGTAGTGCCTAAAAAGTTAAAAAATATATATATTTATAAAGATTAAATCAAATGTTTAAAAATATCAATAACACAATAACATGCGTAATTATTGCATATAAGTGTCATTACGCTGATGCGGCATTCCAAACCCCAATCTAATTATAACACAATATATAAATTTCAGTGTTTTCAGTGTAAAAATTATGGTGTTGAAACCAGATTCTTCTGGTTTGGGCATAGAGCAGGTAGCTTTCTTTCTCCATTCCTTATACTACGACCGGAGTCGGAGACTTGTCATATAAAAAAGGTCGTGGCTGGAACCCATTCACAATTATCCGAAATATTTTTTTTCTTCACTCTGGTAAGAAGACAGAAGGGCGCAGCGTTGAGTTCCGCCACTCAATAAGCAATGTCCATAAAATCGTGAGGTGTTAGAGTACAGAGTGTCTTAACGTTAATCTTTCTCCATCTACACTGATATATGCGGGATATAGCATGAAAATGAAAAAAAAAAAATTAAATATTCTCACTAGTATTCTTCAAGGCTTGATCGATCCTGGCATCTAAGGAGCTAGTCCTAACAGCTGGCTCCACTTTATCAGTCGTGTCAGTCACATTTGCCGTGTTAGTCGCGTCAGTCGCGTCAATAACGTCTATATTGACTGACGTATTATTGTTGTTCGAATTGAAGTCTGTTGAGAAACAATCTCCATATTGTAACCGGTCAGACGCACCGTACATATCCATGTAGGCTTCATCGTAACTGTAAATGGAGGAAAATGTCATTTTTTTCATAAAAAGTAAAAGCGACGGTTTTGGGTTCGATCCCCACTCCAAGAGAATTAAATATTTAACATTTTGATTTCCTCACTTTGGCAACGAGGCAAAGCGCGGACTCGACACGCAATGCCTCCAGAATTCGGCGGAAAGTGGGTAACGGAAGTGTCTTAAAGGAACGGAGTGTCTTAACATTAAGTTCCCAGGTTCCAGTTCCAGTGAAAAATACAGCGTGAAGTAAAAAACGACAAATAAAAATTAAAAAAGCAAAAATAATAATATAATTTTTAAAAATACGCACCCGGTGTTGTCCGTCCTGTTAGCTAAACTCTGTATTTGGTACACTTGTGGTTTTTTCGCACTGCTAGTTGAGGGGAACTGTGCACCTGCGCCTGTCAGCACTATATTCACTTCACCTGGTTTTAGACCTGGAAAATTAATAGTAGAACACTAAACCAATGTTGTATAAATTTAATTAATCAGCAGTGCAAAATTATATAAATATATTAAAAATATACCTACAGTAACGCGATCGATAGATGATTGGTGGCTTATGGGTATAGTAGGGGACTTTAGTACCTATACCCATAGGCCACCAATGATACCCATTTCACCACCACGTATGTTCAGCGATTTTCAGTGGTTCAGCAGGTATTATGGAATTTGTTTAATTTAGAAAATAACGAATTCTTGATTAAATTGGCAGGCAAATAAAGACTCTGTCGAGTATGCGCTTGTGGTTTGTCCTTAATATAACTCAGATTGTTCAACATGTTCAGGAAGTAAAAAAAAAAGAATTAGCATTATCAAACAACTAATACAAATTATAAAATATGAATAGTAACAAATTAAAACCGTTAGAGGCCAGTCGTGACGCAGCACTATGGGCAATCGAGGTCTGTATCAGATCAAAAATCGATAACTTTTTTATTTGTTAAGATAAACAGTTGAATTTTTGCATAAGCATAAAGTATAAAATTGCGCTTAAGATAAAGTTCAGATATTATACTTTTATTGGAGTATATATATAAAAAAAAATAATGAAAAAAAGATTATTTAATTTCCTTAGTCCACACTACTTATAGTAGTAATAAAAATGTATTATTAAATTAGTTTATTAATAAACAATGTTTCTTAAGCTGTTATCTATTTGAGTAAGAAATTAATAGTTATGATTACACATACTTAGTTAATAAAATATAATATTTACAAAAATTGATTTACAAGTAGAATAATATTAGAAATGAATGTATATTACATAATGAGTATATTATATTTAATTATACTTGGTGAACTTCGGGATCCATAATAAGTTCATTCACTTTTAAAAGATCTAGGGTGTCTTCATCAAGTGCCTTCACACATTTGCTATACTCGTATGTCTTTCTATGACTGGAAATGTATGGATCTGATGTGTAGCGAAGAGTATGAAATACATCCTCATTTGTAGCTGATTGAGAGCACTTTCTGGCATGATGTAGGCGAAATTTTTGATACTCCTTATTACGGGATTCTTGTGCACCTTGTGCATTCTTGGGATCTCATTCGTTTGTTAGATACCTTAAATACATGTATTGCGCTTTTGTTAAGTCCAAATCAATGAAAACACTCAATTCCTCTTGATCCGATAGCATTTTTCTCTGGCTTGCGTTTTTTATGAGATTCAAATATACAGACATTGTATCTCGGTCAGCAAGCCTTAGTTTTTCTACGAGTTTTGCTTTTAATTCTCCTATGGAACGTAAGCCCTGAACGTTGGCATTGCAGATGTGTCCAAAGCCATATTCACTAAATAGCGCGGTATTTTCGCCTCTTCGTTGATTCTGATGAGTCCCCATAGGGACACAGGGTCTTCCGTGTTTTCCAGAAGACGTCGATGGTGAGTTCTAAGGTGCTACTTCTTCAATGATTGGTAAGGTTAACAAATATTCAGAATCAAACCAATTTTCGTTGTTTTTTTTAAAAAACTAATCTTTTTACCGGGACGCTTTTGTCCATTGTTTATTAAAGGAACGATTAAGACTCCTTTGAATGTCGCTTATAATAAAACACATGTTGTCTACAGAAATATGATACTTTTCTATAAGAAATATTAATAGCTAATATTCATTGCTTCAAGTTTTTTTTCTCCTTCGATGTATGGGTATAATTCACGCTTGGAACACTTGAAAGTATTAGCCTCTTTGAAATTTAGTGAAGTTACTTAACAATCAAACGTCTGATAGTAATTTTATTACTAATTTGTACGAGTTTTATTAAATTAATTCAATCTATTTATATAATTTCATAAATGAGGGTATTGTGCATTTTATTAATTAGTTATACCGCAAAATGTGTGCAAAATGAAGAATTTATTAACAAATAACAATAATTTCATTGAAATTTACCGTAATCTAATTAATTAAATAGTAAAACATTAGAAATTTCAATAGATAGAGTTTTCTTGTTCCCTGACTTTTATCGTAGTTTTCGTGATAACTTCTAAAACCGCACGTTTCCGCAGCTGATTTTTATAAATGTTTTTTATGAATATCTGGACTATAAAACAACATCAAATGTAACGCGTCGGTAGACGTCGGTAACTGTCAAAAGTCTCGATGAACTTTAAGTACGTCCTCTTTTTCTCTTCACTCATTGTTAATATTTTTAATAGGAATATAGTCACAAAATCCACAATATAATAATTGTTTTAAAATCTACATACTATAGGCTTTTTAAAAATATATAACACTTTATACCTATTTGCACGTTTTTTTTAAGGAAATTAAGTTTAAAGTATCGATGCGAACAACCTGAAATAGACATTCTTACGTATTACAATTTCTCACAATAAAAAAAATATATTAAAAATGTATTTCACGAAAAAATAATTCATTACATTAAAGGTCCACTATTATACTATTTAAAAAAAAATAAAAAGTGCGTCAGGGACGACTTTAGTAAAAATGAATTTTGATCTGCCGTTGTTCTACCATTATCCATAGTGCGCAGTGGCACGAAGTGTGACTGTAAAACTGACTGGTTGTGGGTTCGATCCCCACTCGAGGAGATGAAATATTTACTTAAATTTATATTTCCATTTCTTCGCTCTGGTGTCGAGGCTAAGCGCGGCGTTGAGTTCTGCCACCCAACACGCAATGCCTCCAGAATTCGGTAGAAAGTGGGGAACGGAGTGGCTTAACACTAGGTTCCCTCTGCCTACCCTGCTGTGTGCGGGATGCAGTGCACTCACCCCAGCGCGAGGGCCGCGCGGGCGGCGCGTGCGGGTCGTCGTCGCCGGCGCGCCAGTCGCACTTGATCTCGCCGCAGCGCGCGCGCACCACCGTCTCGATGCGCTGCGAGCGGCCCCCGCCGCCCGCGTCCGCCTGCAGTACGTGTCGTGTATAGTCACTCACCCCAGCGCGAGGGCCGCGCGGGCGGCGCGTGCGGGTCGTCGTCGCCGGCGCGCCAGTCGCACTTGATCTCGCCGCAGCGCGCGCGCACCACCGTCTCGATGCGCTGCGAGCGGCCCCCGCCGCCCGCGTCCGCCTGCAGTACGTGTCGTGTATAGTCACTCACCCCAGCGCGAGGGCCGCGCGGGCGGCGCGTGCGGGTCGTCGTCGCCGGCGCGCCAGTCGCACTTGATCTCGCCGCAGCGCGCGCGCACCACCGTCTCGATGCGCTGCGAGCGGCCCCCGCCGCCCGCGTCCGCCTGCAGTACGTGTCGTGTATAGTCACTCACCCCAGCGCGAGGGCCGCGCGGGCGGCGCGTGCGGGTCGTCGTCGCCGGCGCGCCAGTCGCACTTGATCTCGCCGCAGCGCGCGCGCACCACCGTCTCGATGCGCTGCGAGCGGCCCCCGCCGCCCGCGTCCGCCTGCAGTACGTGTCGTGTATAGTCACTCACCCCAGCGCGAGGGCCGCGCGGGCGGCGCGTGCGGGTCGTCGTCGCCGGCGCGCCAGTCGCACTTGATCTCGCCGCAGCGCGCGCGCACCACCGTCTCGATGCGCTGCGAGCGGCCCCCGCCGCCCGCGTCCGCCTGCAGTACGTGTCGTGTATAGTCACTCACCCCAGCGCGAGGGCCGCGCGGGCGGCGCGTGCGGGTCGTCGTCGCCGGCGCGCCAGTCGCACTTGATCTCGCCGCAGCGCGCGCGCACCACCGTCTCGATGCGCTGCGAGCGGCCCCCGCCGCCCGCGTCCGCCTGCAGTACGTGTCGTGTATAGTCACTCACCCCAGCGCGAGGGCCGCGCGGGCGGCGCGTGCGGGTCGTCGTCGCCGGCGCGCCAGTCGCACTTGATCTCGCCGCAGCGCGCGCGCACCACCGTCTCGATGCGCTGCGAGCGGCCCCCGCCGCCCGCGTCCGCCTGCAGTACGTGTCGTGTATAGTCACTCACCCCAGCGCGAGGGCCGCGCGGGCGGCGCGTGCGGGTCGTCGTCGCCGGCGCGCCAGTCGCACTTGATCTCGCCGCAGCGCGCGCGCACCACCGTCTCGATGCGCTGCGAGCGGCCCCCGCCGCCCGCGTCCGCCTGCAGTACGTGTCGTGTATAGTCACTCACCCCAGCGCGAGGGCCGCGCGGGCGGCGCGTGCGGGTCGTCGTCGCCGGCGCGCCAGTCGCACTTGATCTCGCCGCAGCGCGCGCGCACCACCGTCTCGATGCGCTGCGAGCGGCCCCCGCCGCCCGCGTCCGCCTGCAGTACGTGTCGTGTATAGTCACTCACCCCAGCGCGAGGGCCGCGCGGGCGGCGCGTGCGGGTCGTCGTCGCCGGCGCGCCAGTCGCACTTGATCTCGCCGCAGCGCGCGCGCACCACCGTCTCGATGCGCTGCGAGCGGCCCCCGCCGCCCGCGTCCGCCTGCAGTACGTGTCGTGTATAGTCACTCACCCCAGCGCGAGGGCCGCGCGGGCGGCGCGTGCGGGTCGTCGTCGCCGGCGCGCCAGTCGCACTTGATCTCGCCGCAGCGCGCGCGCACCACCGTCTCGATGCGCTGCGAGCGGCCCCCGCCGCCCGCGTCCGCCTGCAGTACGTGTCGTGTATAGTCACTCACCCCAGCGCGAGGGCCGCGCGGGCGGCGCGTGCGGGTCGTCGTCGCCGGCGCGCCAGTCGCACTTGATCTCGCCGCAGCGCGCGCGCACCACCGTCTCGATGCGCTGCGAGCGGCCCCCGCCGCCCGCGTCCGCCTGCAGTACGTGTCGTGTATAGTCACTCACCCCAGCGCGAGGGCCGCGCGGGCGGCGCGTGCGGGTCGTCGTCGCCGGCGCGCCAGTCGCACTTGATCTCGCCGCAGCGCGCGCGCACCACCGTCTCGATGCGCTGCGAGCGGCCCCCGCCGCCCGCGTCCGCCTGCAGTACGTGTCGTGTATAGTCACTCACCCCAGCGCGAGGGCCGCGCGGGCGGCGCGTGCGGGTCGTCGTCGCCGGCGCGCCAGTCGCACTTGATCTCGCCGCAGCGCGCGCGCACCACCGTCTCGATGCGCTGCGAGCGGCCCCCGCCGCCCGCGTCCGCCTGCAGTACGTGTCGTGTATAGTCACTCACCCCAGCGCGAGGGCCGCGCGGGCGGCGCGTGCGGGTCGTCGTCGCCGGCGCGCCAGTCGCACTTGATCTCGCCGCAGCGCGCGCGCACCACCGTCTCGATGCGCTGCGAGCGGCCCCCGCCGCCCGCGTCCGCCTGCAGTACGGGCGACGAACGTGATGTTAGCTATAGATAGATATTTGTGCAGATTTTGTTTAGAACTTCTTTATTTTGATTATTAGCCTAACTTTAAGGCATCCCCCAACTCCTTACTGTAATATAATCAATTTATCTGCGAACGTAGACACTGTAGCATTACTAACCGAAACAAATGGTACTGTACCATTATTAAGCAAATTACTAACAAACAGCGTACAATCTAATTATCAGGTGGTTAACCCTCACCAATTACTAACGGTATAGTATAAAAATAAATTGCAGATCAATGAAGAAGTTTCATGATATTAATATTATTACTTTCAACTTAATATAATCAATACATATTGAATAACCCAAGTTGAATATTTTTTTAAAATCCTTTAAGAAAATATTGATATCTGTCAATAAATAAGCATATACAATCTATGGTCGTCTATGATGTCACACCACCTTAATCAAAATCGACGAATATGGACAATAATTTTCAAATTGTGCCAAATGAACAACAACAACGCCGAACATCAGGCGGCGATAAATTATTCTGAAAATTTTCTTCAACAGGAAGGCTACCACGAACTGTGAGAAATTAAATGTTCTCAAAAAGAGTAGACTCGCCAACCCAGCTATGGCCAACGTGGCGTTTCAACGGCTAAAACACATGCAACACATCCTCATGGCAGTGCAACAAAGAGAATAGCCCTCAGTCCCCAGCGGTTCAGTTAGGTCCAATTATAGCAACAATCGGTTAACCAACAAAACTGGTCGGTGCTAAGAATCTCTGGGTATGGAACGGCTGCCTAAAAAGAACATGTCTGGCTACGACGTTAGAACGCTGATGACGGAGGAAAGATTTGGAGAACTAGAAACCGAGGTTCTAAACAAGATCGAGTGCAATATTATAGGGCTGAGTGAAATAAGAGGTCGAGGTGAATATTTATTAAAATTACCATCTGGACTGGAATGTAATGTCTTAACATTAGATCGCCTTTACCTATCCTGTCTTAACATTAGATCGTCTTTACCTATAAACGAGATAGAGTGAAGCTATAAAAAAAGGCAAATTATATTTAACCTACTACCTGACTAGCAACATCACTCTGATACGCCATGGCCAACTGTTCATACATTTCATACGACGCTTCCGCTTGATAAGTGTACGCTTCATCTCTTTCCGATTCTATTCCTTTCGAATAGAGTCCGCTTTGGCTTGCTATCACATCGTTGAAACTGTAGTTTGAATTTTGAGAGGAAGGCCGCAAGTGACTTTCATCTTTTTCATATGTTGGTGCTTCCTGTAGCATTTAAATGTTTATAAAATTAATAAAACCGTCCCGGCTCTCATGGGGAACACTCGGGAAAAATATTATATTTAATTTTTTTTTCAATTATCCGCTAGGCTGTGGTAGACAAGGGTAGACAGAGGGAATCTGGAATTTCGTGAAACACTCCGCTCTCCATTAAAAAAGTAAAGTGAGGAACGAAACCAAATTCTGGAGGCATTGCGTGTGGAGTGGCGTAACTCAACCCCACGCTTTGCCGAGTTAACAGAGTGAGGAAATGAAAATTAATATTTTCATTTGAGTGGGAATCGAATCGTCAAGTTGTCGTGTTTACAGTAGCACGCTTGTCCCGCTACGCCACGGTACTAGCCTACTATTTTTTGCGTGCCCTACTGTTTTTTTTTTAAATGTTATATTATAACGTTTATTTTATCAATGAATAAGCGACATAGTTTCCAATTCTTCTATGTTTCCATGTTTATACTAGATATCGTCACAACATGACGACTGAATGAAGTTTTGTAAGCTGTCATTCGAAACATTACATTAAAATATTATTATCAACATTTGTTTACAAGACAATATATGTCTATACCAAAAGCAACATGGTGTTTAATAAATTCAATTATTATTAAGATTTTCAATTCATTAATGAAACCCGTACCTTAACACTGCAGATAGATTCCTGCGATGAACACTGCGATATATTCGACTCATCAGGACCCGGGATCTGGTCCAAAGGTACACTCCGTGGATACGGAGCCGGCGCTGGTGAAAACTTAGGGGTTGGCACCTGGGAGACATCAGGAACTAGCCCTGGTGTCACATTTCGAGGATACGGAGGCAAAGCTGGTGCTATTTCAGAAGTAGGTACTTGAGATACCTCAGGTACAGGTGTTGGAATTTGATCTAAACAAACATTTTGAGGGTATGGAGGTAAATCTGGTGAAATTTCAGGAGTTGGTACCTGGGAGACGTCTAGTCTAGTAGGAACATCAGGTTGTGTAGGATCTGGAGGTGGGACCGGTGGCAATGGGATCTCTTGGCTGTCTTGACTTGATTCTGACTTTTCCTACAATTGTGAAAGTTTAAATATTGATTAGTTTTTCTTTGTGATTGTTATGAAAAATTTATAAATATGTAAGCTTTATTTACACGTCGGTAAAAAATACACACCTTACAAACGTTTCCATCTACAGCATGTTCAATATTACCTCCATCAAACACTTCCTGTATAACATCTGACTTCTTACTCTCTTCTATTTCCTTCTTTATATGTATGTTCCCGACAAAATCACTCTGTAACTCCTTAACGTTGATAATTTCCCGTGGTTTCTGCCGCCTTGGTGAAAACTCCATTAATTTCTGACATTTCTCATCATCAGTCAATCTTTCCGTTTTAATATTATTTAAAATATTAACGTCAAATAATTCTTCGCTCTGAGAAGAATCTGATGACGAACTTTTTCTTTTTTTGCTTATTTTGTTTTTCGTTTTGTTTCTTTTGTTTTTTTTCGATCTTCTATCGCTTTCCGAGTCGGAGTCACTTGAAGTATCTGATGATGAGGAGCTTGATGAACTCGATTGTTTTGTTTTCTTTTTCTTTAGGGCCTTCTTCTTAAATTTCTGTTGTTTCTTCTTTTTGGATTTCTTATCTTTTTTTTTACCTGATATAGAGATAAATAATAATATTTACTAATTCAATAATTAATATGTACTGTTATAATAATTTAAAGTCTAAAGTCACGTTGCATGTTGAGTGGCACACCTCAACGCCGCGCTTCTTTTAGAACAAGATCTATATTGAGGCCATCGTAGCAAAGCTGCAGTGTCAGACGTGAACATGATAGTTATTAATTCGATTCCCTGTCTGAGTCAATTATTATTTTTATTTATTCGCTCTATATATTATTTTTATTTCTCGCGTTGGGCTACGCCATTCAATTTGAAATATCTTGAAAGTTGAGCGGTGCGTGGGGAACGGTATTATATTAAATTGTTTGAAACACAAACATTTTACATACCTTCATCGTCATCAGAATCCCTGTCGAGTTTCCGTTTCTTCTGTTTCTCTTTCAACTTTTTTAATATTTTCCGACCTATACGTCTACGCTTAGCCGATTTCGATTTAGTTTTCTTTAATGCCTGAAATAATTTTTACTTTTCAGTTGAAAATTTATTATTCTTAATATAGTCAGTGAGGTCTAAGCTGAGCTTTGCATTTGTGTTAATGTTTCTATATAGAGTAATTGTGATGTCATTTGTTTTGTCTAAACCGGTTTTTACTGCTTTTTGAAAACCGGCTTCACACCACACACTTCTTGTACTCATAGTAGCGTCATATATTAAATTCTAAATTTTAGCTTCACGCTGTACAGCAGGGTAGGCAGAGGAAACCTAGTGTTAAGGCACACCGTTCCACACTTTCCACCGAATTCTCGAGGTATTGCGTGTTGGGTGGCGGAACTTAACGCCACGCTTTGCCTCGACACTAGAGCGAAGAAATGAAAGTATAAATTACATTTAAATTTACCCTCTACATAAATATTTCATTTCCTCAGGTAATTATCGAACCACAACCAGTCGCGTTGACAGTCACACTTTGTGCCCCTGCGCCACGACTGGTCTCTAAAGATTTTTTTTACTATTTAATGAAAATATACTTGTTATTTAAAAAATAGCAAAAAAAAATACATACAAAAATCTCAATTGGGGGCGTAGTCATACACCATGTACAGTATGAACAGTAAACGCGACGCTTGTGGGTTTAATTTCAACTCGGGGAAATTATTTAATATTTTAATACCCTCAGTCTGGTAAAAAAGTGGGGCGTTGAATTCCGTCGTCACTTAATGTCTCGATGATTTCATCGGGAACGGAGTGTTTAAGCACTAGGTTCCCTCTGCTACATGTCACAAAAAAAAATATCGCCAATTACCTTTTTCTTAAGTAACTTCGCCTTTTTGTTAGAATCTTCCTCACTGTCTGAAAGTGACGACGATACTGATGATGATGACGAATGTTTTCGTTTACGTGTCCTTGATTTTTCTTTGTCGATTTTAATTTTTTTACTGGAAGTATGTGAAAACATGAATAAATATCGATTTAATGTCTCAATTACTCGAGCACTTTCAAATAGTAACTTGATCAAGTGATTTGCCACTACTCTTTGTGTTTATGCTATTTGTTAGTTAGTTTATAGACTACTTGACTACTATTAGAGTTTATAGTTATTAAATGAATATTTCCTACAGTATTTAGCTTAAATATACAAAATAATAAACATTGTTTATATTTTATGTTATAGTAAAATGGACTATCGATTGATGAAAGTAGACTATCCATATACGGCTTGTGGGTATTCCACGCGAATGGCCTAACAATCAATAAAATTCATCAGAATCTCTCGTACTCCGCATGCGGGTCAACTAATGAAAGCGGTTACAGCATACGGGTAACAGGCGACAGCAGGGCAATTTTCATAGTAAAGCTACTAATTAATACCTTTTGTCATCATCCTCCTCCAAGTCTGACTCCTGGCTCCAGCCTTCGCTGCTAAGTTTTATCTTCTTGGACTTCTTTTCTTCATCTTTATCATCTTCTTTCTTCTTCTTTCTTGCTTCTTGTCTCACTGGTGTGGTACTTCTAGATGTTTCTGCTTTGCCATCCGTACCTTCTGGCCAGACGGATTCCATGAACCTATAATTTGTTTTTTAATGTAATTTTTAATTTAACTTCACGCTGTACCCTGCATATAGCAGATGAGATGTATAGGCATATTGACGAGAACCGGCTAATACTGGAGTGTAAACTGAACCTCGGGAAGGGTATGCTTGAGAACGGCCGTTTTAATCTAAATGTGTAACAGAAACCGAATAGATGGCTTGCGGAAGCCTAGCTCCTAACTCGAGCACTATCCTATAGGTCCTGAGCCAGCCTTTAAATCAAAAAAGTTCAGGTACCTTGGATTCGTTATTCACGAGTCTGGGGGCATCGATCACAATGTACATGGCCGGATCAACGCTGTCTGGGCCAAATGGCGGGAGGTCATTGGTGAGGTCTGCGATCGCAGAATACCGCTCAAGCTCATGGGATATATGTACAAGAGCATCATCCGACCTTTTTTTGCAACGGCAGTTTTACACGGAAATGAAGATGCTGTGAACGTGTGGCGTAATGCGGTCTGACCACATACCCAACATATTCATCCGAGGTAGTCTTAGAGTCCGTGACGTAGAGGATAAGCTCCAAGAGCGTTATTATTCAGGGGATTTATGAATTGTAATTTTCCTATTCATTAGCAGTTATCTTGAAATATTTGGCACAAAAAATACCCTGACCACAAATTAGTATTTTTTATAGGAACTTAGGTCAGGGTCAGAGGTCAAAATTGGAAAATATGTTTTATTTTGGAAATAGGAGGGTAAGTAGAAGAAATTTAGTATTAAGCCACTCTGTTGTCAATGCATCGTCCAATTCGTGACGCCGCTGGGTGTCCGTCCGTGCCGCTTGGTGTTATTCCCAGAGAAAATAAAATTAATTTATTCCCTCGAATGAGAATCACACCCACAATCGTCGTGTTACAGTCAGGCACTGTGCCGCTGTGCCACGGTGCCCATAATTCTATTAATAATAAGAGAGCACCATAAAATCCAACATACTAACCTCTGATATTCCCTATCCAGGGACATTTCATCGTTCCTTTGAGGAGTGCTCGCAGATAGACCGGAAAGCCCAGAAAGTCCAGAAATCCCAGAAGATCCAGAGGAACAAGGACCAGGTCGGAGCGCTTGCTGGCTGTCCTCGGCCTCCCATTCGTTTGAGAGTGGTATGAGACTCGATTCCGTTGTACTTAGTCCGTTACGGGGATACCAATTGCGTTGTGTTGGGAACGGAGGGTCGGATATCCTACAAGATATATATTTGAAATGGTCTTTTATGTTATTTTAATAAGTAAAAAAAACATAGTGGTCGAATATAGAACCTCCTCATCCTCGTTTTTTTAATATCGATAAAAAAAGGACGTGAGGCTTAAGTCGAGTGTCACTACAACTAAAGCCAGAAAAAAAACTTTAAATAAAGTGTTATTAGAGATCAATAACAAAATTAAACATAAAAAAATATATATAACTCGAGCACAACAATAAAATATTAAGGTAGGCCGCTTGTCAAAACGAAGTATAAATCGGTTTAGGCCAACCAAGGACTGCGCTGTACTCGATGGCCGACGTCACACCTACTATAAGTGAACACTTACAAAACCACAAAGTTTAGTTTAGACGTCGTGGACTGTACAATTAAAGATTCCCTCGCGACATACTTAGGAGCCGTAAAATGGTTGTAAATTCAAATCGTATTTGTAGGCGCATAATAGTGGTTTCTATTAGTAAATCCAAAAAAAACAAGGTGTTAGGTTGTCATGTCACCAACGCACCAAGATCCCAAAACTACTTAGCAATAATTGTAAAAAAATTATGTCCACTGACATTATATACTGATAAAAAATTACGACCAATGACAGAAGGGTGCAATTTAATATTTTTCAGCTTCACGCTATATTCCTCACACCGTATGGCAGGCAGATGGAACCTAATGATAAGATAATCCATTTTCTACGCCTCGTCCAATTACTGAGAGTATTTTGATGTTGGCGGAGCTCAATGCCACATATGTTGTTTGATTACTACTAATCTAAAGTCTAAACTATTAATATATACTAATATATTGGAGTGACTTTGTGTTATGTTATCTGTATATGCTATCTGTGTATGTTTATCTTAAACTGTAAACATATACTTACTGATCACACCCATACACTCGGTCAACTAAGCTCATCTTGCACATTTCCAACTCTTCATACACTATAGAGCGGTCTTTCACACAAGTACACACTTTTGGATTTTCCGTATACCAGATTTTGGGCGCCATTCTTGTTTCCCTGCAAAATTAATTATTAATTAATAAAATAAATTTCTTAATGTTAGTATTAAATATATATATTATCCGTTTTCATTAAGACACTTCCTTTCCCCACTTTCGCCAAATTCTGGAAGCGCGCGCGATAAATACGCAATTTTATTGAGTGTCACAACTCAAAACCGCGCCGCGCCTCTATATAAATTATTACATAAATACATTATTTTACTGAAATAACAATTTACTTTAAGCTGAAATATATAATTCCAGTTTAAGACATATTGAACATTTAAAATTTAACAAAATATAATATTTAAAAATAGTTAATACAAAAAATAAAGTATTTATATAAAAAATCAACTCACTTGTAACATTTCTTCTTGTCATGTCTAAACAAAAGTGGTTGACAAATCTTAAGTACAAAACTCCACGTCTCCAACGAATCCACTGTCGATTTAGACATTTTAGATGACATCGCATCATCTAATTCTTTTTCTACGGACAACCTATAGCTATCCACGGATTTGTATCCACTTTCGTTTGTTTTAAAACTATCCGATGATCTATAACCTTCTGAATAATCACTCTTTTGGCTTTGAGAACGTCCTCTTTCGTGAATTTCTGGTGTAACAGATCCACGTTTAGTTTTCCTTGGAGTTTCCTCATCTCTATTCGGAGATATGTCATATTCAACTAAACCTTGATCCTGACTATTGTCATCACTAAGCTCGTCTTCTTTAATTTCGTTAATGACAGATTCCAAAAACGTATCGTCGTTTAAGCCATCCAAAGATGTCTCTTTTATATTAATGACGTTGAAATCGACCACATTGTCATCTGTCGCATCATAAAGTGACTGTTTTTTCATTTTCTTCTGATGAGCAAACTTCTCTAAGTCTGAATCTTCGTCAAAAATATCTAGAACTTCGTCATCGTTTGGATCTATTTCGAATTTAAATGAGTCTATTACGGGTTGAAGCTTTTCAATTTTAATGGGTATATTTATAGTAGGTGTGTCAACAGCGCAAGTTTTCAATAATTCTTTCTTTTTGGCAATACTTGCTTTTAGTTGTTCAGATGGTTCTACAACTTTGGTTTCTGTGGACTGTGACTTTTCCTGGCTTTTAGGACTTGTAATGCTATTTTTATCATCATTGTCCAACGACCAGCTATCACATATCAAATAATCATTAAGATTTACATCAGTTTCTTTGTCAACCGTTTTATCTTGTTTTTGTTTAGAGTTATCTAGGTTTTCTTTGGTTTTATCTGTGGCTTTTGTCTTATCCCGATCTCTTTCTTTATATTTAGCATCATCTTTTCTATGCTCGTGGCGCCTTGATTCATATTTGTGTCGATCACTTTCACTTTTACGTCGATCTTTATCTTTTTCCGGTTCACTTCTACGACGATCAGTCTTACGTTCTTTGTCATACTCGTCTTTTTTCCTTTGAAATGGATTATCATAATCAGGCAGTAGCTTTTGATAGTTAAACTTAAATTCTTTCCCTTCCATTTTTGCTTTTTTCGCTTCACGAATAATTTCATCGACTTTTTGCGGATCTATAATAAAATTGAAATTATATGATACATTATATGACATATACATATTTGATAGTACGGTTATTTACTACTTAATAGAATAGCTAAAATCTTTTTTTTTTTATTGAATTGTAAAACATTAATCTAAACAGTTACATCATTTACATAAATAAAAATACATAATTACAAGTAATATAATAGCAATATTTTTATATAAATTTTCTACTCATATTTAAATTCGTAAAATGAAAATGAACGAAACCACCAAATTTAGTAAAAGTATATTTTACTGTATAATATTCCATACAAGCTACACATTAATATTCTCTATATTATAAATAAATATTTTTGACTAATAATATGAAATAAAATAATTATAAATAAATTCTACAGACTATATAACTATACAAACTTACTTCCAGCAACCGCATCAAAATATGCCAATCAAATATTTTTCCTTCAAATATACTTATAATTTACAATTTTTAATAAAACTTTAACTAAATAAAAGGCAATATATTATAATATTCTTGTACCCATACCAAACTTACTTTTCTTGTAGCGGCTAATAGCACGGAGCGGTCTTTGCGAGCTATACACTCGAAAGCGTCTGTCTACATGCATTATAGAAGCACTTAGTTTAACATAGCAAATTACATTATATTCTTAGTAAGCTGAGGCTGTCATGGTACAGCGGTGAGGCGTCTCATTGTCAACGCGATATTTGAGGGTTCGATTCAAACTCGAGTGACTGAATTGTTTCCATTTTCTAGCATATAAAAAAAGATTGTGTGCGTGTGTGGAAGATAAAAAAAATTTCCTTCCTTCCTTGGCGTAACAAGATAAAAAATCTTTCTAAAAATGTTAACCTTTATGTTCTCTTATATGTATGTACAGAAAATGACACTGATAATAGAAAAAAAGGTATTTAATACATTGCCAGAAAGTTTTATTATTACACATTATTTAATTAAATAAATTTTATTTAAATATCATAAAAAAAATATTTAAGAAATATAACTTCAAAAATCGACAACATTTATTGTGATGATTGATAAAACTAAGAAAAACTTCAAGCTTTTAAAGTGAATAAATAACTAGAGGCAAAAATATATTTGACCCGCAGTAATCCACACTGTCTAATCTGGCACCCCTTGTGATTTTTTAATAAAAATGTCGATAAATATTCACTAATATAATGCATATTTGGACAGGTTATAATTTGTATTAAAAAAATTCATAGACTTTGAGTAATTGTAATCCATATTCAATAATTCGACATTGCAAAACATTTGTTATATTAATGAGGGTCAACTATACCTAGTATTTACTCAGATTAAGAGTCACTCAAATATATTGTTGCTTAGGTAAGCCACAATTTTAATCTCAAAATTAATTTTAACTGTCTGTTTATAACTAAAGTGATTATATATTTCATTTTTATTGGATCAAATTGCACTATGAATGATGTCACACAAATTTCCATGATTTTTAACCTAATTTCAACTTGGTCACATTTGTGAGACCGCCTTCTTCTTTGGATTACATCACATATTTTGCAATTTGTTACTTAAAAATAATTAAATTAAAACAGCAGTTATAAACTTACATTGGTAGACATTTTATAATTTGAAATATGACATCACCTAATTTAGGGCCCAGGTCGTGCAATCATGCACTACACTGACTCCCTTCACTTCCTTAATGTGTAACACAATTTACAGATAGCATACACACACCTAAACATGCATGCATGAAATGCATGAAACTACTAACTAAAATGCTTGAAATTCATAAGAAATATTTGAAAAAGGAAATTACCTAGAAAAGATTTAATTGGAGGCATAGCTTTAGTAGGCATGGCCTTCTCACTTGTAGATGTGGGACAAATTAGACCGAGGGGTATACCAAGTTCTACTAACTCCATTTTACGTTTCATGTCTTCTATTTCAGCTAAAGTTCTCTTTTGAAGATCAGTGTATGAATCTGTAAATGTAATAATAATATTTTTTTACTTTTATGCCCTGCCTTGCACATAGCAGTGTAGACAGAGGTAACCTGGTAATCTAGTGTTAAGATACTGAGTTCTAAATAAAGCCTTCTTTTAAAAGCCACTTTTCATCAAGAGGCATTTTCTCGAGGCATTGCTTAACCGCATTATTAGAATGAGAAGTCAACAATATTAAGAATGTATAGATATATGCATAGTTACCTTGAAATGATCTCCTAGATGTTCCAGGTTTAGGGGGTTTTGGCAACTTTTTCTGTTCTGGATCTTCAAGCTTAGGTGTCACTTTTACACTACTCAGTTTACCAATTAATACTGTTGTATCTAAAACAAAACAAGTTTAATAAAAAAGGCTCATTTTATTATTTTTGTTTATTATTAGCAAATTGTTGTCAAAAAAACGCACTTCCACTGCTAACAGGTTTCGGCACAACAATCGGCGACAACGGAGTCTTCTTTTGTATGGAAAATGCTCTAAGCCTCTTTTTCGCATTTTCGACGCCTTTGGCAGAAAGTATCACTTTAGACGTTACTGCAGCTGCAATAGGTGTCACCGGGTCTTTCTCTTGAGCCTGTAAACATTAAATATGAATTTATAATTTGTAATTATTGATGTTAGTTAATGAGATTAAATAGACTGACATTTGTATTGATTTTAACTTACTATAAATGTTTCAGATCCAGGTGGAGGCGGCTCCGTATTCGGAACCTTATTTAACCCCCCGCCAGTATTCATTTTCGGATTTTACACTTGCGTACTTGTGCTTTTAACATAACCTTTTAAGCCCAATTTACTATATATCTATTATTTAATATTCCTTATTAAAGTGGATTATTCTTATTGCTAATTACAGTAAATTACATTATATAAATTATACATTCCTTTTCCTTATTAATAATAACAATTTTCTAACAATAACAAAAAATGTATATTGTACTATTTACTTTAATTCGTAAACTGTCAATGTCATATTACACTTACAATATACTAACCGTAAACATAAAGATAATATTAAAATACCTAAATGTTCACAGATAACCCACACATGTTTTAATTAATTATTAATAAAGTACCATAGTCGTTATATCGTCGTCGTTATATCCTTTTTCATTCGACAAAAAATAAGTGATATATCAAATATTAATTTTAATATATTACATAGTAAACCTCAATTTAATAGAATTCTTGTCTGTTCTATCAATTTTTGCAATCGTATAATTAAAATTTGTCCGTTTAGACAGCTTGCAATTGACGCAGGTTTGAGTCTAGCTACGTTCAAATATTTATAATTTTTAAATATCTTCTAAAATATTTTTCTATGCTCTAGCTTGAAATAAAACTTAATTAGTAAATATAATAATAAGTTTTGTTTTATTATGAGTGGTTAGACGCCAAAGGCTTTTGTCGTCCGTGCCTTTTTTTCTTGATTGGTTACTAAAGTTGTTGTTGTTGGTTTCTTTTTAACATGTAATTTGAACATTTATACCTATATAGAAATGGTCTGCGTTCCGTTTTGTCAATATTCGAATTTTGTTTTAATAACATACGTTTTGACTTTGTATCGTGTAGCGTATCATAAAAAAGACAAGACATGTAAGACAAGACGAGAATTAACCACGCTCTTATGATAGGGATATCATCTCCAAAGCTATAGAGACTCTCCTATAAAAAAAAAAATTGTTACTACATACAAATCAAAATTTAAAGTATTTTTAGGACGTAGATACTCAAGTATGAAAACCATTCCACGCAAGATTTACATGCATTTGTAATTTTATTTTTCAAATAAATCAGCTTCACGCTGTATCCCGCACACAGCAGGATAGGCAGAGGGAACCTAGTGTCATAAGACATTCCGTTCCCCACTTTCTGCCGAATTTCGGAGGCATTGCGTGTTGAGTGGCAGAACCTAACGCTGCGCTTTTCCCTCGACACCAGAGCGAAGAAATGGAAATATACATTTATATTTATATAATATAAAGTAAATATTTCATCTCCTCGAGTGGGGATCGAATCCACAACCAGTCGGTTTTACAGTACACTTTGTGCCACTGCGCCACGACTGGCCTCAAGTCTTAGTTTCAAGTGCTTGGCCGAACGTTCGGCGGTATTTGGGCCAAAACCAAAACTATGGCCGAAACTACGATTTTTGGCCGAAACCGAATCTTCGGTCGGTCACTAATAAGCGTCCACCTCTTTTGAAGTCTTTTTTTTAACTAAATCGTAGACTTCGTATTCGATCGTCGACTTTGATACCCCTTTGTATTATTGACAATAACCCTGCCTCTCCTCGATATATCGAAAATGCACAGTATTTTTGACAATACATACTTTATTGACAACTAGCGGCCCCCGTGCGGCTACGCCCGCTTGAATTATTAGATATTTAAGTACTTAAGTGTACGAGTATTTAAGAAAAACCGGCCAAGCGCCAGTCAGACACGCTTAATGTGGGTTTTGTACTAATTTCATTGTGATTGGGAAATAACTTACAAGTTTTGATAATGCGACGAAAAAAGTTAACGTTTGTATGAAATACAAACATATTGTAATTATTTCTTTTGTGAAATATCTATAATTTTTTTTTAGGTTTTTTCCTT